>VYZT01019212.1:287289-372613 GCA_013400735.1 Pomatostomus ruficeps | reverse complement strand
ATTTAGTGCACAAAACGCGCGGGGGGGGGGGGGGGAAGTACAGAGAGCTGGGAAATAAAACATCTTTTTCAATTCTCCCCACACAAGTACCTGTCTTTCAATCAGTGCAGGTTAGAAGTAGCTGCAAATGCATTTCTGTGGCCCCAGTATGCCTGCACCGTGTGAGCACCTCTGCCCTCTTCTTGATATTTTTAGCCCTGCTTTTCTTTGGTGTCTCTCTGCTCTTCCTCTGCACTAGAGGACAGCGTACCTTCCTCTGTGCTTCGCCCGCTCTCGCTGCCCTTTCCTGACCCCTGGCATTTTTTCCTAGAGGCAGTAGGATGAATTTGACTGGTATTCAAGCTCCAGGCACGACAGTGCCCTGAGTCTCTGATGACACTGGGTATCACAGGAACTGCTGGGAACTCTGCTAGCGCTTTGGAGAGGCCTGATTATGCAGTAGGTGTCTCGCTTTGTGTCCATATGCTGTGTACTAAGGGGGAGCGGAGCCCGAGCCGAGTTAATCTCAGCTCTTGGGCCACTAGAAGAGCCAGAGGCTGCATGGCAGCGTGTACCGCCTGGGGCCATCCTCCCGCCTGGCATCTCCAGCCCCTGCGATCCCCGCGGCTCGAGCGCGGCTGCCCCGGGCCGGAGGGAGGAGGCAGCGCCTGCCCGGCTCTGCTCTGCGGTGGGAGCTCTTTGCTGAGCAGGAGCGGCAGCAGCGTTGTGTCCCGCTCCTCCTGGGAGCTCGGCTGAGCACCGAGTGCTGGGAACTCGGCGTGGGTGACAGACAAAAGCCAGCAGCGAGTGGCTGGGATCTGTCTTCTTCCAGAGGCACCGCTGGTGCTGGAATGTGCCTGACCCCCCTGGAGGAGGGGGAAGATGGGGTGGTGGGGAGCAACCCTAACTTCACTGCTTGCTTCTTTTTTTTTTCCCCCTTCCTAAAGTATTGCTGATTTCTGAAACCTCCAGAGACGTCTTGGTTAAACACAGAAATAATGTCACAGGTCCTAGAGCTACCAGAATAAAAATGAGATCATGAGGAAAGTCGTGGTTTTGTTAGTAAAATACTTCCCCAAAATGATGATTTTTATATAGTTATTTAGGTGGTTGGAGTGTGCGTAGATTTAGAGTACAGAGAGCACAAAGCCATCAGACCTGCCAGGAATTTCCCATAGAGCTGCAGCTCTGCCTTTTTCCAGGACAAGAGGCTACAAATGCTTCTGGAAGCACTGCTCTGCTGGGGTATTTCATTTGTTTGTTTTTAAATCTGACAGTGAATTCAAAATATGTACTTAGAGCAGGAAGTGTTCTCTCCAGGACTAAGAACACAGTTGCAAAGAAAATAAATAGGAAACATAATATGTAAGTTTTCATTCACTGTTCCTACAGAGAGGTCCTAGCTTCTTGTGGGTGGCTATTTTTTTCCAGAAAATAAAGGTTGAATTTTACTGAGAGGAAAAAGAAGACTGCTCTTCTACAGCAGCTGTATTATTAAGGCTGCTTCTTTTAATTTCTGCTGTTGCATGAGCTGAGTGGGTTTTTTTAGGGTTCTTTAATGCAAAGTTTGAACTAGAAAAAGTGACCTTGTTATAAGAATACCTAGCAGACATTCAATATGCTGGCAGGACTAACCTAGTAAAGTTAATGGCTTGAAAATTCAATTTCAAATGGTACTTTGAGTTAAAAGAATTTATCTTTGCTGTAAATTGATATTTGAATAATGTGGTTAATTCTATCAGCAGAAGTATTAGAAAGCAGTGATGTTTATATATCATTCTCTTGTGGCTTCTAGGGTAGTTGTCTGGCACAATGCAAAAAAAGAAAACAGAAGATAAAAGGAGAAATTGGACATTTGAAATTCAGCTGCAGGATTTCTGATTTCTCTTTCCTTTTTTTTTTTTTTCTTCCTGGGTGTAACCAGGTAACTCCCCTTGCAGATCTTTTATATTTGTCTGATAAGCCATCAGATTACTTCAGTCAGACTGTTATTGACCAATACTGAACTGTGGTTTGAATCTTTCAGGGATTTGTGAGGAAATGCATAAGGATAATCAAGCAAGGATTCGGCTGGATTTGACCCATTTAAAGAACACATAGACAAGGGAAAACTGGGAAAGTGCAATATAGTATCTGAATGTGTTTAGAGTTTTGGGATGCTGGTGTGAGACTTCTCGGCTCTTCAAGCAATGTTTCTCAACACCAGTTTGTTACCTACAGAGGAGGTCTTTTTCTGTCTGTTTTCCCCTACTTCATGACTTATTTGAAAAAAAATAAGAATCTGTGTTTGAAAGACCCAGCAGGCTCCACCTGCCACGCTGGCACAACCTGCTGGAACAGCAGCATTTCAGAGTAAGCAAGGCTTTTATAGCCAGAGCGCAGCAAACCGCTCTTCTGAGCCAGCCCGCCCCGTGCGCGGGGGGCAGCAGACAAGGGGTTATGTGAACCTGCCTGTGTTGAGCACAAACATGTCACAGCCAATTTTAATCCTTAAGCCTGCTTTTGTTTTGAAGGTTCTTGTTTGCTGCAGGTATCTAAATTTAGCCATATTTTTGTCAGCTAGAACTTATGTTACAGAAAAGAATGCTAGCAAATCTCAGCAATGTCACACTTCATTAGTCATGCAAGCACTTAAAAGCAAGGTTAGAAACACAAAATTCTGGAGATTTGTGGTGGCAGTTGTTTAAAAATGCCACACTGAGCTTTTTAGGATTTACCTTCTGAAAATGGACCAAGTTAGAGCATTAAATTTCACGAACAATGCAGCTTTCTTAAGTTTGGAAAAAGGAGTATTTAAATCCTGAAGAAAAGCTTCACTGGACATGTATGCTCCTCTTTCTTTGCAACATTCACAAGTCCCTCGCATTCTCTTCCAGGTTCAAAGGCAGAAAATAGTATTTGCTGACAACTTGCTTTTCTCTCTGCTAGTGGCTGCGGGCTGCTCGGGTCCTGCAGATAAGCCCGGGGTTCTCCCAGCAGCCCATTGTGAACATCGTTTCCCCTTTCTGCCGCTGCAGTGGGGGCTGGCTCTGCCTCTGCCCTGCCCGGGTGCCGAGGGGGAGGGCACAAGTCACACCCACTGCGAGGCAGCAGGTCCTGCTCACGACACCTCTCCAACAGAGCCGGGGCCATTATTTCTGACGGTGGGATCTGTTGTTCGAGTAGCTGTACATAAAAATTTAACTTGGATGTATTGATGTGCATTTCCTGCAGTGTGCTGTTGAAGAGAGAGAAGCTCCCCTCACAATTATACTTACTTTTCTTTTTGAAGATAGCTGTGTGGATTTAACAGGAGGTCTTAAAAACCCGAGTCTTCTTCCCTGGACTGTTTCCATTTTATTACCTTTTTTCCTACTTTTGACCTTTGGCAACTTGAAAATTTGGTAAGAGAATACCTTAACAAAATAATTTCTTAGTAAAAACATGCACATGAAGTTCCAGTTACATACCAAAAAGCTGAGCTATTTGAACATAATATGGAAATCGTCTCCTTCTTGTGATAGTGCCACTCTGCAACAATACTCTTGAGCATCCTGTGGTTTGGTCCAGTTTCCAGGCAACCTTTGTGTCCTGTGATGCTTGGCTTGGGAAAAGAGCCATCACAGGCACCAAAGGGGCAGGCTGTTGGCATCAGGTTTGTGCCAGGGATGCCTCAGAACATTCCAGCCCTGCTTGCACATACAGGCGACCTGGCAGCTGCTCCTGGGAGCAGCGCTCTGCAGAGGGAGCGGCTGAGCAGTTCCCTGAAGGGCTCCTCAGGACCCGGCTGAGCAGAGGGATCCTCTCCGGAGCTGGGCTTGAGCAGGAGGCTGAAAGCCCTCCCTGCCGGCGGTGCAGGGGGGATGGCCAGAGGGGATGGCTCTGCTGTTCCAGAGCCTGGCTGCTGGAACAGCACAGCCAGAGATGGCAGGGAGGCCCCACAAAGCTGCTTTGGCAGGGAGCAAACATGCGGCCAAGGGGAAAATCACGTGTAGGAAGGTGATGTTAGGAACCTATAAGCTGCTGTCCTCTTAAAGCTGCATTTAACCAAAGGTCTGAGTGGAAAACTTCTGGGTAAGTCCCCATTTATCCACACTACAGTTGTTTCAGAAATAATTCAGAGGAAATTAAGTACATACCAAAGTGTCCTGGCTTTGTTTCTCAGTTGTGAATTACACCCAAGCAGTCTGTCCTCACAGCATGTGACAATCCAGTGGAGCAGTGGTTTTACATCTCCTGGGAACTTCAACAGTTCTCAGAGAGAAAACTGGAGGCATCGTTACTTGTGTTGTCTTCATTACACCGGCATTTGCAAAGCTGTATGGAAACAGATTCACAGATTATTCTAAACCAGAAGATACTAGAAACATTTTAGGCCTGAAGACTTGATATCTCCTGTCAGGAACAATATTTGGTTTGGCATCTCATTGCAGGGATTTGGGGATTGTTTTTTCCTTAAAACTTTAATAGCATCTCTATTTCTGCAGACTCCAAAATGTGGGTTCTTTCATAAAAGAGCTTTTTTCATAACACCTAGACAAGTTTATACAAGTTGTCCTGGCTCCAAATTGTATTATACATTACTAATATTACTGAGAACATCTCTGCTTTTCTCTGGGCAAGAGAAAAGATACTCTGTAGCTCTAATTTGTCCAAATAACTATCTGTGTCAGTGCAGTGCTTTGGCCACAGAATCACATTTCTAATTGGAATAATCAGTTTTGGATTATTGTTGAATAATGTGTGGGAAATTGGGAAATTATCCACCTTTTTTCAGCAGAATTCTACATTCTCAGTGTTGATATGTCTGTTTATTTATTTGATTTCACAAAATATCCAATTCCGAACTCATAAAATGTCTGCCAATATGGAGGGCACTCAGAACTTAAAAAGATAAAGGGTTTCAGAAGCAGGAGTCTCTAGAGTTCTGTCTACAGACTGTACACAGAATATAAAATAAACACTATACAGGGTATAAATACAGAATGATCACCGGGAAATAAAGGGTGTTTTGAAGGTGGTGTTGTTAAACTGGATTTGTGCCAAAGTCAGAATTATCAAGAAAAAAAATAAAAATTCCTCTGTTTCAAGGGGGTTTTTTCCCCTTTTTTCAGCTTTCCCCCTTTTCTACAGCTGCTGATTTTACAAGCTATTCTGCTTCCAGGAACTGCAAATGTGAACCATAAACATCAATGAATTGCCCTTAACATGGTTCCCAGAACAGATTTCTGAAGGCACCACAATGTGAAGTTGTGGGTAATTGAGGCCTCGAGGCATTCTTGTCCCTTGATCTTTACCTGGTTATAGAACCTCATCTTCTGATGCCAAATCCCATTAGGATACCCCAAAATGACAGATGGCTCTGCCTAACTGCCAGTCGGCACAGATGTGATCCCTGGTTTTGGATAAACAATAGGACTCTTTTTCACACATAGTAACCTAAATTTTCCTGGCCAGAGCGTAGCTGCTTGGTTTCAATAGTGCAGGTTGCTCTATATAAATTCAGAGCAGTGTGTGTGAGTGTATGTAGAAGCATGTCTGTAAAATTTCTGTGAGGCAGAATTACAGATCTGGGCCCTGGGAAAACTGTACTAATGGAAGACAAGGTGTGAATTTTAAACCGCTCACTTTTCTAATGTAGCTCCTCCTGCAGAGCATCCTGACCACGGAGTTCTGCTGTGGTTAGGCTGGAGAGAGTGTGTCTGTGTGAGAGAGAAGGGCATGGCAGCAGTGACTGAACACCAGCGTAACACAGGACATAACCCAGCATTCCTCTACAGACCAGCCCAAGGGCCAATCTAGAAATGGGTCTCTATTATTCACATAGCTATTGGCAAATGTTTTATTAAACACTGTGAGTGTAAATGCATCCTCACAAAACTACTCGAGTAGACCATTTAGCCTTCCTATTATACAGTTGGTAAACAATAAATATTAATACAAAGCAATAATTTCCACAGGGTATGGTACCTTGCTGTTAAATGTATTCTGCATGACTTTTACTATTGCTATTAGTGACTTCTCTAGCTGAGAAGTGGCAAAACTGAATAGTCTAGAGGAAGCACAGAACAGAGGAAAGGGCATCTTCAGAAGGCAGAAGAGTTCCTGCATGTGTGGGCACAGGAGTGGTGCATGGTGTTTATGCGCTTTGCTCCTGCTGTTCATGTAGGATTTGATGGTCACTCTGGGTCAGTGTTTATGTCCAAGGCTGTTTGCTCATTGGAAGCAGAATTCACTCTGTACCCACATCCCTGGGCATTCCCAGAATCTCCAGTGAACTGGTGTTCTCAGGTTCTCAGTTCTGAGGCTGAGACTGGTCTGTTCAGAAATGTGAAGTCACCTTAACTCCTCACTCCAGCTCCTCTGTTTGTCCCCTCCTGAACAATGAGAAATCAAAGAACTCAGACTTTGCCGCTTGCTTTGAAAATTTAGACACTGTGGTGCAAATTCCTGGGAGCATTTCTCAGGCTGCAGTCACAGCACCTCTAGAAATAATATTCAATATACTTGAATATTATTTTAACAATAACCATAAACCCTTTCAGTCTGCTTTCCCTGTGCTGCAAACAGCAGAATGGCTCCTCACAAACTGCCATGTGACATCCTGCTTGTGCAGCTTGCAGCAGAACTTGGTCCAGATTGGTGCAGGAAGCTAAGCCATAAGGGCAGTGACAAACAGGCCACAGACCTGGTCAGGATGCTGTGGAAGCTGAGGAAAAATTTCAGTCTGGAAGAATTCTGTGAAGTGTGCAGTAACTCCTGGAGCCATTGCTCCTTATGTAATTTTAAGCTTTCTACCAATGCAGTGTACAATGATTAATTAATAAAAGGTTTATAATCCCACATTAGAATAATTTGCAATGCTTGTGTTGGTGTTCGAGTGAGATAGATGAACTTTTCATTCACTAAGAAAATCAAGTGTGGATTACCCTCAGATTTGAAAGGGAGGAAAGTAGGACAGCATTAGTAGCTGATGGGCAGCCAAAGTTGCATTGGTCAGCTCTGCTGAGGAATTGTTTGGGCTGAATCCTGCTCCCATGTGAGGAAGAGAGAAAATCTGAACATAACAAATCTTGGTCTCTGAAAAAATGAAATCATCGTATTATAAAAAAACTAGAAAGTCTGTTTCAAAAACTGTTAAAAACTTAGTACGTTGCTGGTAGAGTTTCTATTGTTGATGTAGTGAATTCTGGATATCTCATTTCTGTCTTTCCTAGACATCACAAATACGCTGATTTCATGCACAAGGTGAGTGAGATATCCTCTAGAGAGGGTAAGTGAGTACATGTAAGTGTTGGACTTGAGGTTATTCAGTGCCTGGGCCAGGATGCATCCACACATCCCAGCTCCAGCACAGGATACTGCTGGCATTAGTGTCTTGGCATCCTCATTGTGTGTCTCTGTCCATAAACTCTATTGTGTTTTCTTCTTCAAACGCTTCCTGGGTCATCTTGACAAGTTGTTCTGTTTGTTAGAGCAGCTAAAAATATTTGTAGCTGGGAATGGAAACTGTGCCTCTTCTCAGCGTGATGTGAGCCACTCCTTTGTGGAGCACAGGGGCGCCAGGCTCAGTGTGCAGAGCTGTGCACGTGTCGAGCGCTCACCCCGTGGGGCTGGGGGGATGAGGTTGTGTCCACTTAGCAGAGGAAGGACCAGCAGCGTTTGGCCATCCAAAGCTCTTACATGAATGTGCAGAGGGATTAAGAAAATAAATCATAATACCCGTTGCAGTGAACACTGGGTTCTGAGACAAGGAATCCCTTAATACTCTTGTGGCTGGTGTGGCTGGGCTCAGCTGCCTTGGCCTCCATGGGGATAACAGAGGGAAAGTGCTCACAGTGTGACCATGGCTCTCCTGGATGGACCTGGCTGCTCTCTAGGGGCTGGGAAAGGTGGGGCTGGGTGGGGAAGCCTTTGGAAAACACAGGTTCTGCAGGGCAAGTGTGTCCCAGCAGTCCCTGAAGGGCACCCACTGTAGCAGTCAGGCAAGCAGAGATGCCCTGTGGGAAGGGGATGTTAACTCCAGCACAAACCCCAGGGTTTTCTGCAATTGAAACAACACACAGAATGCCCTTCCTCCTTTCCAGTTTATATCTCTACCAAGAGAAGTACCCCCTTACTGGAATGGTCGTTATTTACATATTTCCTAATTTTTTAGCAACTTCTTGCTTTGACATATTCAGCTAAATGAACAGGGGGAAACTTGCATTTGTTTACTTGTTCTTTTAGAGATAAAACACCTCTGTGCCTCAGCCTTTGAAATACTGTGAGTGATGGGTTTTGAAAGTGAATTTAGAGAATATTCTGAATTAAATATTTATGTTTAAGCTTTTACAAGGCAATCTGAATAAGCCTTTGGGTTTTTTTCCACAGCAGACTTAATTGTGCTTAGACATATCTACGAGTTTGATTCCCTAGCTACAAAAGCCCTCTGTTGTTTTTTGTGGAAAGTTTCGGCCCTCTGTAATCTCTGTGCTAAGGTGTTGAGCAAGGATAAAATTGAGAGGGTTTTGCCCATGAATTACACTCCTAAGGTGTTACAGTGTAGGTGAGTCCAGAGAGCGCAAGTCTCCCTGGCTGTAATCCCTGGTAGTTCAGGACAGGTTAAATGCACAATATTCTCACTAAGTATCTTGTGCAGGTTTGGTATGGACTGTTCCAGGCTTCCTGGTGCTGGGAGGCTGAGTGGAGAGGAGGTAACACAGGTCAGGACACTGATAAAGGGCAGAAGATGCCACGCTCTGCAGAGGGCCAGAGAGGAACTGCACATCCCTGCTGACAACAGCAAGAGAGAAATCTGTACCATTTTGCACTTCCCTGCCTGTCCTCAGAGAACAGAAACATCTGCTGGTTTTCAGAAGCAAGGCTAAGAAATCGGGGAGCAGAGGCTAAAACTGTGCGTTCTGCTGGGAGCAAGCAAGACTCCACTAGATGTCCTTCATGTTCACATAAATGACACCGACAGATTTCACTGAAAGGGCTGAAAAGTGTTTGCAGGAGGTGAGGGAAGACACAGCAATGCTTGGATCTATGAGCACCTCTGGGTTCCTTTCAGCATGAAGTAAATTCATTCATGGTAGTGAGTGGCTTGCTCAAAAAATGTGACCTATGTGCCTGGGAAATTGTTTTCCTTGGTTAAAACTACTCTTTAGATTGCTGAAAGCAAAAACTAACACTTTTCAGAGGCTAGTTATATATTGCAGCCATGTTTACATGTTTTAAATGGCAGCTGGGTTTTTTTTACGTACTTCAGTTTATAATATATTATTGCTTATGTTGACCAAGGCCATTAGGAAATTAGTGTGGGTGCAGGGAATTTCTCAGACACAATCTGATGGAAAGATAATGTTTACTAAGGTTGTGGTGAAAGAAGGAAGAAGTTCAGGTTCACAGTTCAGATGAGGAAGATGGCATTTGTGGCACAGAAGTAGATGGTCTTTACAATTATTAATACTCATATTATTAGTAGTTATTAATAACCTCTTCTTTGAGACATAATGAGATGGGCATATTGTTCAGCCAGCTTGAGATCTCTAGCTGTGTTCACAGGCTGGGGAAAGTGTTCGTTACTGAATGCAAAGTTGTAGGCGAAGAGGAGTCAGATGCAGTTGCTGAGATATATATACTGAAAAGCAAATTATTAGACCTTTCTGATTGGTTCTCTAGACAGGCTACGGAGAAATTGGTGATGAGTATGGCATCCATTAATGCTCTGGATAGTGCTGGTGAGGGGCTTGGTGGTGGTGCTTCGTTTCTGGATGTCAGGCCTGTGCATTTATGCTCGGAGCTTTGGTCATGGGAGTGGGCAGCTGGAACCAGCAGGGCTCAGCGGAGAACAGATACCTCTGGGAAGAGAGGAAACACGGCTCCTGATCTGCTGAGTGCCCATTGGAGGGCAGATATCTCTGGGAAGACAGAAAACACGGCTCCTGATCTGCTGTTCTGAGCTGGACTGGTGTTTACACCTTCTTCTTTCCACCCAGTTGCATTCCAGGCCTAACAGGAGAACTGAGCTTGGAAAGAGAAGGCAAGGGCAGGAATGGGAAGGATGGAGAAGTCAGAGGAGAGAAAGTGGGAATTGTGGAGGAGCTGATCGTTGGGCAATGCCTGCTCAGTGTACTATCAATTCTGTCAGATGTTTAATTTCAGAGATTTACCAGGTCTTTTAGTGCCATTTCTAACTACTGGGTGATCTTAGCAGAAATACAGGCAGATGTTTTTACAGTTTCTTACTTGGCTATTTTTTGTCTTTTTTGAATGGGGAGTGATGAAAAATTTTAGCAGTATACACATCTTAGCAATGTGCACAGACCAAGGCATGTGAAGTGATCTGCTGTTGAAGTGTAAGGGCAAAATTACTATTAGTTATACCATGGCAAAGGTGTGTGATGAATTATACCTTCTAAGGAAGCCCTTTATATACACTGGATTTCTTACTTTATGCCCATTGGTATTTAAAAATGATTGATTAATCTCACATTATGTGAAAAAAACCTGTATCTGCCCTGTTCCTCTGTTATGTTACAGGAACAATATCTCAACTTAATGGAATGTATAACAAGTGGCAGAGCTGCTGTGGACATATTCAACAGAAGAAAGTTGAAAAATAGACATGAGCTTCTGGTTGCTATAAACCAGGCTTGGGGAAGAGACAGACCTCAGAGTACAGACAAGCTGAAGAAGATTGAAGGATGGGTTTGGTAAAACAGGAATTCAAACAGATGTGGCAATTTGTTTTACAACATAACCATAAAATGCCACTTAAAATGCCTCATTTGTATTCTGTGTCAATGTAATAGATGTAAATCTTTCAGGAAGTTACTAAATATACATTTCTGTTGGCAAGTACAAAAAGGATATGATCAATGGGGGAAACTAGGAGGGATTTTGTGTTGTCAAGACAGCATGACTGAACTTTCTGGGACTGGATCACTCAAACGAGCCCTCCATTTTAGCCCATTCATTCTGCCTCCCTTTTTGACATTTTATCACTTCACAGCATTTAAACATTTATTTTCATCTTGTAAGCCATAGTACCTGGTTAGTGACACGTCTGCTTTTGACACTCATTTGCTCACTGCAGAGTGGTCCCGCCCATCTCTCAGAGATCTTGTGGCTCTATAAAAGGCCTTCTGCTCCCTGATCTGCATCAGGAAGTGTCTCCCTCCCTATGGATGTGGGTATTGCTGCAAATGAAACCATTCTTTGTCAGAATTAAGGGAAGAAAATGGTAAGATAAACTTCAGCTTAAAAAGGGCTTTCTGGAAAGACAAAAGAGATATCAACAGAGTGACTATGATTTCAGATTTTCTGAGCAATAACCCTGTAAAAACAATGTGTGACACTATCAGTGAGTCTCACAGTGGCTTGCCAAATCCACTTGTGGTTCTTCTTGAAATTCAACTTTCAAATAAATTCCAGACATTTCAAGAAAAAGTGCTGTTGGTGAGGATTGCAGTATTACCAAAGACTTATCTTCAACCTCCAGTTCTGTAGGGGAGCTTCCTCAATCTACTTGTAATAGGTTTCTCATTTAGGAATTAATCAGTTCTCTCCCCTGGGAAGATTATGTTCTCTTCATTTTTGGCCCTTTTTCCCTGGAGCATTATATAAGAAGTGGGATAGTCCCACAGTGAAGTATTTTACCTGTATTACCTGTACAATAGGAACAAGAGCCTTACCATACCTGCTGCTGGGGCCAGCCCTCTGCAGTCAAGGCAGGAACTGGTCCAGCACTCGATTCCAAATAAAAATCTTAACTAACTTCTGAGTTGTAAGATTCCCAAATCTTGCTTTTTCTAGGGAGTGAAAAGTTATCGTTCTAGGAACAGTTTAGTGCTGCTAAAAAGAAGTTAGGGTCTGGAGAAGTATTGTCACAGATTACATTTTTCTAGGTTCTCCTTGAGTTTTAATCATTACAGTATTTAGCAATACTGCCTTACCCAGAAACAAGCATGGTCGTCCTTGTATTTGGACATACATTTCTCTGTGTTGTGCTAATCTGCAACATTCTTAATTACTTGAACAGTCTTTACAACAGATTTAATACTTTATTTGCTGTAGTAGAGGAAGGTTCATTTTCTCCTTTGAAGCTGTCTGCCTAGTGGGGAGGCAAAGGCTCCCTTCATTTGCCATCTGTAAGGAGATTTAGTTCAGTGGTCATTTGCTGAGAAGACCAGGGTGAAGAGAGTCTGTTCATCCCTTAGCACCTGTAGGTTTCCCCTTTGCTCATACTGCACCCCAGCCGCTGACCCCTGAAGTCTCACTTACGAAGATTGTCTCTCTGAGATCAAAACTTGGACCTGTTGTGAGAAAGTTTGTGTTTCTCTTCCCTATTCCTTCCCTGCTTCCTACTTTACCATGGCATATTCTGAAAGCCTAACATTCATCTCCTGGGTACTCAGTTTTAGTGCTGCTGTGAGATACTCCATGGCTGAGCACTGCCAGGGGTATTTGTTTCCTTTCTGTTTCTGGAGGAGTGTGTATTTCTTGGATCTGCTTTCTGGATCTGGAGGAGTGTGTATGTGTAAACTGCTTTGCAGTGGTTGCCCACTCAGGCACACGTTCTCCAGCTGCTCTGGCTGGCTGGCACTGAAATACAGCAATGAAATAACGAACTGGTCATTTGCTTAGAAACCCAGGGGTGCAGGTATCTATTCCAGCAGAGTTTAAACCCATATGTGGTGCATCTGTAATCTCCTCTTATCTGCCTCGTTTTCTCAGCCCCTAGTCCTTTGTTCCACTGATTCAGTGTTCTCGAAGAGATCACTCCCTTGCTGTCACATCTTCTCCTTTCTAAATTGACTATTTTCCAAGAGACTGCTGTTTCCACCATTGTTCACAGGACATTTGGTCCTTAGGGCAGTTTGTGTAATGTCTCCCAGTGAACTCTTTCATCTTGTTGAACTACACTATCAAGCTTTTTCTGGTGCCAACTAGTTCTCTAAATACTTAAGCTAGGTTATCTGCCAAGAGTGGTGTTAGCAGAAAAAGAATAGTGAGAAACCTAGAAAATAAGTCAAAATAGAGTTATCTTCTGAAAAACAGCACTAAATAAAACCTCATAGAGCTCTTTGTTTATTCTCTCTCATGAGTTTATTGATGTTAAAGGTCCAACAGCCTTTCTCCAGATATTTGTTGTGGTTGGGTTTCATTTTTTTGCCTCTAAATAACACAACTAAAGGAGTTAATTCTTCAGTGATAATAGAAAGTGGAGCTGTTGTGACTGCAGGCTTAGTATTTGTTTTTCACTGAGGTGTCCGTAGGTGGCCGTGTCTATGGCATTTGAGAATTGCTCTGAAGAATTACAAAGTTGTATCTTTTAAGAACAACTTTCTTAGAATTTCAGTCTGAGTGTAACATATCCTGTTTTACTCATACGCCTTTTCCAGACACCTTGCTGAAAATCTCCAGACGGAGTTCCACTGTCTGAAGTGGGTATAAGTCTGTTTTGCAATTTCAATAACAAAGAGGAAGAGAGAAAGAACATAGAAACAACAGATGAATATTTGTGGCAACACAGCTAGACTCTGGAGCTACAAACACCCTTCCTGGGGTTTTCTGGATGGTGTCAGGCAGGCTGATGTTCTCTGTGTGAACCTGCTCATGCAGTTTAGAAAATCTTTGGCAGATAGCCATTATTTTTGCTGCACATATATGCAACTTCAAGCACCATGGGCTGCTTGATATGCAAAAATTATGCACAGACCTTGGATTCTACATGTTAAGTAGGAACTAGGGGTTTATCCAGCATTGCAGACACTGATCGAATTGTACAAGTTTTATGAACTGTACTTTCAACTACAAACAACCTGTGTTTCCAATTTTGCCTCCTGCCTGAAAAACCCTCTGTCAAGATTTAGGTCATTATTAGGTAAAGGACTTGACCACAAAAATTACAGGGAATAAATCTGAAACTTCCAAGCCTTACGCATACCCCCATGCTCCAGACTCTCTTTGTATTTCAATCTCTCATCCAGCATGCAATGCACAGTGTAGATGACTTCACCCCGGCCAGGCTGAGATGTCCTTAGAGTGATCATGAAGCAATTATAACGGCATTAGGCCTTCACTGACTGACCTGCTCCCCAGGTCTTGGTCCTGATATGACAAGTGAACATCTGAGGGCAGGGGTGTCAGAATTCACTCAGAATTGAGTGGACAAGACTGCAGCCCAGCACCATCAGTCAGGTGCAGCATATCTGTGCTCTGACAAGAAGGGCGTGAGACTCAGGGAGGTCGGCAGAAATAATAAATAATGGTGGCCTTATGTGCTATCTTTGTGGCCTCACAACTCTTACAGGATTTGAGACCTACAGAGCCAAGTGCTGTGCTAGAAGCCTTTCCAGACTTCAGCAGGAGAGGAGTGCAAGGGTACAGGGCACTTCCACTGCCAATGGATGAGGAAACTCTCCAGCTTTTAGCTAAAGCTGCCTCAGCTCTTTACAGGATCAACCTCTCTTAGCAGCCCATACTGTTACCCACAGTAATATATTTGAGTTGGTATTTGTATGTAATATGTTTGAGTTGGTATTTCTGGGTTATGTTTGAGTTGGTATTTGTGGGTTATATTTGAGCTGGTATTTATGTGTTAGTGCAGGGCCCACTGGGGGCTGGAAAGACAAGAGCGAGCTCAATAAGAAAGAAAATTCAAGCAGATTGGAGGAAATAAGTAAAGAGTAAGTAAACAGTATGTTTTACTTTTGTCTTGTATGTAAATCTCTGGGAAATAAATGCAGTAGCCTGCTCTGTCCTTGTGTCTTACAGTGATGAGAATTAGCCCAAAGCAAATTTAGCAGAGAAATCACATGTCGTTAGTATTTTCATATTTTTACTATTCCTGGAAAGACTGAAGGCTTGGGCAACGTGAAGGAAGGAACAATGATGTATTCTGCTTTTCCTCTGGCTAGATATTCCTCAGCAAACTTAAATATATTGACCAGGAGATTATAGAGCAGAGATTACTCCAAACAGATGCCTTATTTTAACATTTCAACAATTATTCTAATTCTGATTCAAGTGACATTTAAATATGCTTGATCCTGAATTTTTATGCATTATTTTGCATACCACAAAAAGATGCAAGCAAATGTACTGTAAACTGCAGATTTTATGTCTTTAACTTTTGGGCCAAGTAGTAATTCGTTTTGCTTTCACCACAAGGCATCATTGGTTTGGTATCACTGTTTCACCAGTTGGTTTTAAAGCATATTCTTAATCTCAAGCTGCATTTGCTATAAAAACAAAATTGCTCCTGAGAAGCAGTATTAAAGTGTGTTGCTTGGTGTTATGTGTTTTTCATCTTCAAGGAACACACTATTAATCTCAGGGAAATGTTAATCTTTGGGTGTACACAAACAGCAAATCTTTTTTCTAATTTCATACTTAAAGGCTGATTCACACTGGAAGCAGTGAAGCCTGAAAGTAAAATAGGTTTAAATTTAGAGTTAAGCAGACTATTTTATGTTTTGTCTTGCTTTAAAGAAAGATTCATGGCTATTTACAAGTAATAGTGCTCACAGAGTAAGTAATTTACGTAGTTATATATCTTTTTCCCTGATTAGAGCTTTAGTTTCTTTTCCAAATCTTAAACCAAAAACAAGGTTTAAAAAAATTAGAATCGGAAGGCTAAATGCAGAAACTGTATCAAAATGAAGTGAACTGTCAGGAATCTATGAATATAAATAGTTTTTAGCAAAAACATGTTATCAAGGAGTTCTCTCAACTATATTTGGCATTTTTGGAGCAAGAGTGTTGGTGTTTTATTAAAGAAAGCTCCGTGAAAAGGGAGAGTTTGTGGACCCTCAGCCTGGAGTGTCCTTGAAATGAATCTAGGAAATCTGAAAGGTGTACTCATGCTGCTGTGGCAATATCCAAAAAACTAGTATTTTTTTAAAATGTTTTTGGAGCACTCATCAACCAAAAAGCTGTAAATAATCTACAGGAATGCTGAACTGTCACAAAATTATTTATGATGAAAGCGAAGGTTATAAAATATTAATGTTTTTTTTTTTTTATTCATGTAAAACGGTAAAATTAAACAAGGTGAGCAGCACACCTATTTTCTGTGTCTCCTGCTTACCCTCTTACTGCCTAATAATGCTGGGGAGGAGGTGGCCTGGGAGCATTCCAGTTACAGTTCTGAGCAGGATTTTATATCATTATCTCAGACTCTCTCAGATTTGTACTTAACCTGATAGCTTGGCCTACAAAGCAGGTGCTCCCCCTCAGCCATACCGACTACTAAAGACAAAATTACAGGCTCATCTTTATGAAGAAGGAGCCGTGTTCTGGAGCAGGAGTTCATGTCTGGATGTGCAGTCCAGTGCTGTCCTCACTTTTCAGAACTTTGTGTCCAGTTAATAGGGATGGCATGAAAAATATGGAATGTGGGGTCAGATCCCCAGGTGATGCATAAGGCAGATCTCTTCAGGTACTGAAGTACAGAGGAACTGTGAGGTGCTTTTGGCCACAGACTAAATTTTTACAAGTTTATTTCACAGCTAAGCAGCAGCTGCTGCTGCCATTCCAAGGGTGATGCTTTGTGCTTTAACTGTTGTTCTGCTTCAGCAAAATGCTCCCTGCTCTAAGGGCTCACCATGGCTCTGTGAGAGCTGAGAAGCACCCCAGCACATCCACTGGGTTTAGGGGCAGCAGCTCCCTCAGGAAGATGGGCTTGCAGGCAGCTAAATCCACACTGACACTTCTTCTGTCTGACCCTTGAAAAGGTCTCACCAAGGAGCTTCTGCATGTGCTGTACATTACTCTCAGACTGGGCTAACTGTGGGCATCAGGGCAGAAAACAAGGGTGAACAGACACCAAAGGTGGAGGTTTGGATAAAGCCCACAGCTGAATGCTGAACAGTTTCTCTCTTAACTAACTCCAGCATGGGGAAGAAACCCCACACAAACAAAAAGAAGGCTCACTTGGGTGGGTTCCTGACTGTCTCTTACTCCCTTTCTGTGCCGTTTTGCCCAGAGCTGTGTATATGTTAAAGGAGGCCAAAAAGAGTGAGAGGAAAGAGCATGGAGAAGGGGTAGAAAGGGGAAGAGCACCATCTAGTCCCTGTGATGTTGTATACTTGCCAAAAGAAAGGAATACCACCCACTTTCAGGATGAGGAACAGGCTGCTGCAGTCATTTATTCGACTGCCAGTGCTGTATTCAGTTCTCTGGATGCCATTCCTGAAATCATCTCCCAGACCCCAGCTGTAAACATAGTTACTAAATGGATACCTCAGAAAAGCACTTCTAAATGCAAATGGCCCCGTTTTCTTTTGTGTGCATTAAACCATTTGGGCATGCATGTGGGTGTGCATCATATTCAATTTGTCTATGATTGATAGACTGTCTTCCAGACCAGAGGGATAAAAAGAAAAGTGGAAGTCAAAGCCTCTGATTTTTATTTCAGCGGTAGCCAGGCCCATACATCTGTGTGCAGAATTTGGCACGCAGCAAATCTAACTTTTGCCAAAGCAACCAGAGTAATTGGTGTAACAAGGTTCTCGTGAAATGAAAACATGCATGAACGAAGTATTTCACGCCTCTGTATGTGAAGTTATTTTTAGGGTTAATTTGGGTTGTGCAGTTATACTGTGGGTGATTAATACAGGGTCTTTACCATGCAAATGGTGCTTGTGAGGAGCAGAAGCCAGCTGTTTCTCTTGGGAAGTCTCAGTGGCCTCGCCATAGTAGTGCACCACAAACATGAGTGATGACATTTTCCCGCAGCAGACCCCTTGGAATGCACTCCCAAGCACAAATCCCTCTTGTGATAGTTTGCAGACATGAAGGAGTTTGAGTGACACACAGATGCTGACTAGATACTGTAGATTTTTTTCCTGACTGTTGTGTCCATATTGTGTGTTGTTCTGTCACCAAGGGATGCACTTAATAGACATTACATGGAGGAAAACATATTGATTGGAGCTGGTTATGTGGCAGAGGGATGAAATTGCTTTTTCTAAAATGCTTCTTGAAAACGACCACTGGGGCTTAAGTCCTAGCTGGGCATTCCTAGTGGTAGACCTTGCAGTTACAAAATTACTGTTTCTGGAGCAGCATTAACTACTTCGTTATTATTCTTTGAAACATCATGATTTTTATATGCTGCAGATTATTTTCATTTGCTTCCCGATATTTGTATCTGTAGGGTGTCCTGGGATTGTACTCCCATTCTTTTCTCTGCAGACAAAATGGCTGGAATTTACACAGGAAAGAGAACTAAGTGCCCTATGAATCAAAGATTTCAAACACTGTGTGCCTTATGATAAAATCAGAATTGGATACCCTCCTTTCTCTGTTTGAAATAGCGCTGCAGCATGTGGGTACTCATGAGGATTTTATGGGGAAGGTGTAATATTACCAACTCTTCATTTCCTTTAAGACAAAGCTTGGTGAAAAGGGAAGGGGGGACAGAATTTAACCCTCTCACAGACATTGAAAAATGATTTTTGTACTATGGGTCATTAGCACATCGGGTTTGTGACCCCCTGAAAGTATTGGTGAAAAAGAAAAATTGTTTGGTTTTCACACAAAGCTCCTAAGGAGGGAGGGAAACCCTCTGTTTTCCCTTCCCGAGATGAATAAGACATTCAATACCCACACTGCCTACAACTCCACAAGACATGGCAGAAATCTCTGGAATAGGGATTCAGGTAATGCATATTTCTATGATTCATGTGAAAACTGACAGCTGTACAGATAAGGCTGGTCCTGCTTTAAAGCATCATTTTCTGGCAAAGAGAGAGGATACCTTTGATAAAAATTAAATTGATTCCTAAAGACTGTTTCAACAGACTTACCAAAATGTCTCAAAGTTCAGTTCAGACCAAGAAGTACAGCCACATACTCTGCTCTTCCATGAACTTGCTTCCTCCTTGGCACTGGTCTGGCTTAGAATCTCTTTCTAAAACTGAACTAGTGTCAAAATATTTTAAAAAAAAAGAATGGAAGAGAAGGAAAAATAGAAGAGAAAAGATAATGCCATCCTTGATTTGAAGACATCTGCTCTTGTGAGCTTTCCAGCTCATGTTTTTAATTTCAAATGGTCTCGTTACAATGAGCATGGAGCTCTCGGAGGCTCAGGTAACCTGGGCCCCGTCCCACGGAGCTTTGTGTGTCCGTGTGGGAAGGTGCCTCCCTGCACGGGCCACACGTGCTTTGATGTCTTTGCAGATACCTTTACAGAAGCGTAACAAGCACCTTCCTGAAACTATTTAAAAATAATTTCGGAACAAAAATTAAAGACCATCCCTTGAGGTGATAAGAAGAATGCCCAGCTGCTTTGTCTAGCATAAAGCAGCAAAGGGTGCATTACACTGTGGGTACAGGTGCTTTTAAATAATGATATCAGCTCTAAGAACAGAACTGCAGTCTTGGTCTTGTCACCCCCTGAAAGAGCAAATATTTCTTGCTCTACAGAGTCAGATGTGGTCCTTGTCTTATTATTTTTTATTAGAGCATGACCCATGTTATCTCTCTGCATCAATATCCCTTAGATAATGGCCGCCTGTGCTTTAAAAGGCTTTATAGGTAAACTACAGCTATTTAATATTTTCTATTATAGTCAATCAGTCTTTTCCTTTTCATGAAGGTGACCATAGTGATCGAGTGATACAGCCTAGCACTGCTTTGTCTGTTATATGATTGTAATGTTTCCATTTATATCACAGTGGCCTCTGTACTATTCAGATTCAGAAAAAGAAAAAAACCCTACTGCAGAGTTAGATTTTCTGTTTGTAGAAATGCATTTGATAGCAGGGGGAGGGTGTGTTTTCATAAAGTTCAATTTTGTAATAAAACCCAATTTCCTTTTCACATCAGAGCCACACTATGACAAAGGAATTGCAGCAGGTGTCTTTCACAGAGGGAACATAATTGTGAAGCTTGCTGGCATCCTGCTTGCTCAGTCTCTCCAGCACTGGCAGCTGGGTGAGGGGCTGCTGTTAGAGGAAAGGCTGTAGCCCAGCTGTGGCTGGATGTGTCCACAGCAAAGGAAGCAGCAATAATGCTTGCAGGATGCTGGTTTGGGGTCCCTGTCCCATGTTTGTCACCATGTGGTGTCCCCTGTCCTGCCGAGGTAGGTGCTGGTGATGAATTCACACTGCCCCAAAGGGCAGCAGCTTCCCCAGGTGGTGGTTTTGGCTTGGCTGTCACTCACTCCTTGGAACAGGTTGCCCAACCAGCTGATGGAGTCCCCATCCTGGAGGTATTTAAAAGATGTGTAAAGGTGACACTTGGGGACATGGTTTAGTGGTGGGCTTGGCAGTATTGGGTTAATGGATTCGATGATCTTAAAGGTCTTTTCCAACCTAAATGATTCTCTGATTCTATCCCCGTGTGAAAGGCTCTAGGGTCACACTTGCCATGCTCCAGTGTAATTGTGTTACAGAACAAACCTCCCTGAGGACAGGGGGGACTGTCCCTGCCTCTGTGCTGTGGCAGGAGAGGAAAGGAAGAAAGGGCACTGCAGTGCACCAGGGCTGACCACAGCCAAGCCTCTGCGTTTTCCGTGTGGGAGGGAGGCTTCAGAGAGCCTCTGGTTTGTAACAGGACCCTTCACTTCCTCCTACCACCCAGAGTCCTCAGTTCTGGGCTTCTAAGAGGGATAGAGGAGTGAAACAAATGGTTGATTCTCTCTCTTCCTCTAACTTTTGCATCCCAAAGCACTCCTTAGCACATTCCTCTTAAGAGGGCACGGCCTGACACCACAGCGAGATGGGCTGCTGTGATACTGATGTGAAGGTCTGGATGACTTTCATCTTTGTAACCAATGTGCAGTTCCAAGAAAAGGGCACCCTGCTATGGATATTGTACCTTTGTCACTAGCACTTAAAACCCATGTTGAAGCAGAGAAAGCACAAAAGCTGAAATAGAAAAATTCTCAGTGCAATATCCTGCTGGATATCTGCTTGATTTTACCTGTGTTCTAGATCTGAATAAGCAGCAATTTCAATATTTCCCTTTCCAAAATGCCCTTCCTGTTCTAGTGAAAAGCTTTCAGGTATTTGCCCCAGGGAGCTGATTCGTTACAGTGACCTCGGACAGGGTTGTCCCAGCCAGGCAGGGAATGCTCATTTCTCCAGCCATGTTAGTGCAAGTCTCAGATCTGAATGACTTAATTTCGTGTTTTTATTTCTGGCTCATAATGTGGAATGTTGAGGCTGCTATGCTCAGTGCCATGTCTGTAGCTGCCCTTTTGCTGATTGAGTCTAGTAGCCCAGAAAGAAGGAATTAGCACCAGTGTTTTGAAATCACCTGAAAACAAGGTGTCCTGCTGGGCACTGTGTAATAGCAGCTCCTGGATGCTCCCTGATACTGTTTCCCCTGTTTAGTAACCTCTGATTGTTGCTGTCAGTTGTACAAGGCTTATAAAACCTGGTTTCTATCTTCAGCTGTGTGGGTATATCTCTTGTTATTGTCTGTATGCTTAGGTAATTGCTCCTGTTGACAGAGAATTTCCCTTGTTCTTCCAGGTCAGAGTCATTACTTTAATATGAACAGTTTAAGAATGGTCAACAGTAAAAGCAGAAAACACCATTTGCTTTCTTTAAATAAACAGCTCACCTTCCTGCAGCTCCAAAAACCTCTGCTTACCTCTCTCACATGTTGTGCCATAAATTTATGCTGTCTGTGAGCTCTAACCTCCTGCATGTTTCATAATTCCTCGGATTGCATCCTTGGCAACAATTCTGACTTGCAGCCTGTCATTAGCTGTGTTGTCCAAGTATCTGAGATCAGATGCAGTGTGTTGAGAAGTTGATGGAGCTGACAGTTCTAAAACCACTACTACTAAAAATGCCTTTTAGTAAATCAGTAGGAAAAACCTTCCTTTTTAACAAATGGTCTTCAATTAGTCTTCAATAATATGGGTGTTGATAGGTTCTAACAAGGTCCCAATTTATGCAGGTTGTTTGTAACCCAGCATTACACTGGAAGTGTTACTGAATCATATGGGAAGATTCTTTCTGTTGTGCTCTTCTCATTTGGGTTTTTTTCCTTTTTTTAAATCAGATCTTTGTATCAATGACACTTCACAAAAACAATTTGTTCTAAACCCTTACTTCAGGTTAACACATTCACTTTTTCATGTCAAGTTGTCCCAATTTCAAAAAGCTACGAACTCCTAAAAGCAATTTAGCACCATCGGACCAGTGACAGATTTAACTCTGGACAAATCCATGCTGAATTTGTTAATCTGTCAGATGGACTTTTCAATATACAGCCTGCTCATTTCTTGCAGTTTCAAATAAACACAGCTGGTGCAGCGGTATTTGCTCCCGGTTTATGCATCAGGCTTTACCTTCTTATTTGTGCGTCCATACCCTTAATCTTCTGAAAATATTTTCTGAATGAATTTTTCTCTGTTTAATTTTTGGCTATTTTTCACATGCAACCAGAATTTTCCTGCAACGTTCCAGCTCCTAGGAGACTCCTGGCTCTAGATCAGGGATCCAGAGCTAAGATGAGCAATCCAGGCGAGATGAGCAACCTCTGGTCTCTGTTACAAATTACAGGAGGAGTGCTCAAATTTAAAGATACAGACTGAAGTTCAGAGGTGCAGCAGGGAGGTTCGTTGACTGTAGGCATCACTGTGCTCATTACACCTTTGAAGTTGATCTAGTGACATACGAATTAACAGAAAAATTAATTTTTTGCAGCCAGGACAGGAACTTGCTGGGACATTTGAGATCTGATTAACCATTTTCTTTCAGAAAAGATGGGGTTTTTTAAGCAATGAGAGGCATACTGGGCTGTTGCAGTAGTGGGCTAGTCTGGACTCCAACCATTGATTTAAATGCATGCTACCTGCCAACAACTTCAAGGGAAGCTTGTGGTTGTTTGTAGTGTAAGCCACAAACTCTGCCAAATAAATCCAATATTAACAGTTTGTCTCCTCCCACCAATTACTTCAAAGCAATTGGATGTTTTGAGACAAGTATTGAATTGTTATCAAAATGTCTCAATCTCTCAGTTCAGACTTTGACATATTCTATAGGGAGTTTATTTCTTTAGCCAGAAATATGGCATTGAGGATTCCACTTAGTAAGTTCCCACTCAAGTTATAGATTTTCTGTCAGAAAAAATAAAATCATGCTTGTATACAGCTACAATTAAAACATATGGCTCTGCTTTGGCATCTGTTCTTTTTTCTATTTAAAGACTTGGAAGTGTATAATAAAAGGGGTAGTTCTGTGACTATAGTTTTTGTTAGGGATTTTACACTGATAGCACTAAAGCATTGTTTTAAGAGCTATAAAAATAGTTCTTTGCTCTTTGGTCTCTAGATCATAGCTTCTTCACAGGAGCTGTATCACCTGAATTAAAATGTGTTTGATTAAACTGATAAAAGACTAGACCTGGAAAAGGTATTAAAGTTTGTTGTAGAAATACAGCATAATTAAGCTGAAAGTTTGCATAGCCACAGACACAACTGGAGGCTCCTTTTGTGCTTCTGAGCTTTCTAATTTGAAGATAAATAGTGCTACCACTGTAGTAGAGTAAAACACATATTGTCTTTAATACCCATCTAGAGTAAATTTGGAGAGCAAAAAAGGCATCTGAAATTTGCGTGTAACTTTTCTTTCTGAGCCGTACACTTTGCTTCTCTGTAAAGCATATCTGTTTTAAAATAAATTTGTTTTCCATTTTGATGCCATTTTTACTTTCCATGTTCCAGCTTCTTAGTTCTCAGATTGAGTGTTACAGCGTTATGGACACAACCATGGGAACGATCTTGGTTGTTTGGCAGTACCTTCACACTCACTGATCAAATACCAAGTGCCATCTGATTACTTTGACAAATCACAGCAAAGAATGCAGTTTACAGTTGGATTATCAGGATCCACAGAGCAAACTATGTGCTAACATATGCATCGCCTTCAAACATGAATACATTTGAGGAAATCATGATCTTCACATTGATAATCTTTGAACCAAAATAGGCTGACTTTAGTGAGTAAGTTACTCATGAATTATTTGTTCATCTCTGAAAACAATGATGAATCTTTTAAAAGTAGCAGTGAATTTTTTGATTAATAGAGAGCCTTGAGAGCATCTGTTTTGAATGTATCTGTATATTCACATTGGTTGGACTCTTTTTGCACTAGCAGACTAATGAGAGAAATAAAACTTCTACTGCCAAGAGACAAATCCTCCCATTAAAGTTGTCAGGAGTCTGACCACTGATGAATAAAAAATAATCCCATGCAGGTCCCTCCATGATCTGAACAGTCTGAGCAGAGTGCTGGCTAATGGTTGAGATCCAATGACCAGAGTCATCTTTCTAGGAATTTTTCTTTTACTCACCCATTAGAATATTCTCTTTTTCTTTCCTGCAGCTTTCTTTTCACACACATTCTTAAATACCTTGTCTATTTCTCCAGTTGTTTATTACAGCTAAATCAAGGAAAGTTTACATTAAATGACAATATATATCTCTGTCTATCTCAATTTCACATTTGAAGATGGTAAGTAGTGGTGGGGGTTTTTTTATGACAGCACAGTTTTGGCCCTCAGGTTCTTAAATCAGCTATGTCACTTTATGGCTTTTAATTTATATGTTTTGGGTGTTCCAACCTGACATATTCTGAGCATAAGACATACATGAGTGCTCAATCTAAAAATGTAGATTCATTGTTGTGACTCAGAGGAACAAAATTACCATATAATAAATTCTTGGTAATCTCTCTTTCCTAGGGCACCTACAGTTTTTACTGTCTGCTCAGATTGACTTCTCCCTTTCGGCCAACTGGAGTAGTCAGTTCCCCGAAACAGCAGAGATTTTCATTATATTAATGATTAAAGATTTTGAGATGGGTGGAGACTTGGGCAACAAACATATCAAAAGTCTTTTCAAATGCTCTTTGATTTTTTAGCTGTTTGTTGTTCCTGCAAAATCTTCTTCACTTACTGCCCTTTGTGGATGCACTGACTTCCAGAAGCTTCCTCACTTGCTACTCCTCAGGGAAAATATTTTTTTCTCTGTTTTCGAAAGCTACTCAAGATGTTGCATTTTGTCTTTTGCTGAACAACTTCTTTGAAGAGAAGTTAGAGGAGCATTTAGTTGGATGCAGATTAAGACCTTCAGCACTCCCACTACTTCTTTTGGTCTTGCAGGACAAAAGGTCATAGTACAGCTGAAGGGGAGGGATGGAGAAGGGTCATGGTGGGAATTGCTCTATGTTACCTTCCCAGGGAAAAGTCACATCTGTATGGAAGCTGTCTAATGACAGTGCCAGGGAAAGGGTAAACCCGAAAAGTTTCAAAGGTCCAGGAAAGACTCCCAGTTTGAGGGGCAGAGAAGAGGATCCTGTTCATACACTGAAGGTGAGACCTAAGCAGGAGGGTGGAAGGAACACAGCAAGCCCAGGCAAAGAGCTGGAGGCAAGGTTTGTTTAGTCTGCTTTTCAGTTTAGCCTTGCAAGGGTAGGATTTGGCTTTGGATGGAAGACTGCAATTACAGGAGCTTGTCTGAAACAGTGGAGGAAAAGTGGAGTAGGGTAAAAAGAGACAAGAAATTGGTTTCACCAGGTCAATTTTGTGCATGTAGAGGCCTCGATAGAATATTTGTTAAATGTTAAGTGTGAAAATTTGTTGATAAAATTTCTCCATGCCCAATTCAACTTTGTCATACTGACTGTGACCCTAGCAGGTGATTTATATCATATATCACCCTTGCTTTTAGTCAGAATGTCATTTAGTCATTTAGTTAAAATGAAAACTTCTGAGCATTGCAGCCCATGGAGCAGACAACTATTCCTAAGATTTTTGCTGCACTTGAAGAATAAAGGGTTCAGTTATGTTTGAATAAACATAAAGCTGTTATTCCCTCAAATGACTTTATTCACAGTGAATATAATAAATCTTTTTTGCCCTTTTTATGGATTGTAGATCCCAATTCAGATATTGAAATTACAATTCTCCCACAGCTCATCTTTATGTGAGCATGCTGGTGAGCCAGTTCTGCTGGGAAGAATATTTGCAGAAAGGGAATTTTAGATTCACATAGACGTACATGTGGGAACCAACTGTTGTATTTCCATGAGGAGTTGCACCAAAAGCACTAACCAGCTATTGTGTCATGAAAGCAAAACCTATGATTTACCTGAGAGCTGTAAATCAAAGTAAATTTATTGAGCAGGGAATTTATCTTATTTATGCTTCCTAATTAATTTTCTAGCTTTTTATTCCATAAAAATAGTATTAAATTTGTTTTTAAAATAAAGAGACTTTTTTTTATCACAGGAGGCCAATTTCATCACATTATTAGCTTAGTTCCAACTCCTTTATTTAGACAGCTACCACATAGGCTTGTTTCTCAGGAAAAAAAAAGAAGAGATTTCTCAAGCAAAAAGAGTACAATTACAGAAGGTAATTTCTTTTGTCTTTTTTTTTTCTGAAGAGGGAAACTGTTCTCACTTGAATCAAATCTTCAAATCTGGTCTCAAGCTAGTGTTCTTTTTTCTCAGCGCTTTTCCTCTGTGAGCCTCTGTGTGCTTGACAAAGCCAGGCTGCCTGTGCCAACACCTGACTCCAGAGGCTGTGTGTCCCTGGCTGGTTTGGGGCTGTGCCTGGGCTCGTGGGGTCTGTCCCTGAGTGGCACTTCCCCCGCGTCACTCAGCTTCCAGCTGCTTCTGGTTCCAAGCAGACAGAATCAGAAATAGTTTTGCTATTTCTCATTTTTATAATTTTGATTGCACTTTGACAAAAAGAAAGGCATTCCCCTCACTCGCTCACACTTCTGTATCATGTGGCTTGCATCAAATTTCCTGGGGAGCTCTTTGCAGTACTCTAGTGTTTAACACTAGATGTTCTAACTGCAACTTTTTTCCCTGAGCCCAAGTGCTCTATAAACATTTCCTTTGTTGCATGTGAGAGAAATGCATGACATTTGTCACTCTAAAACCTGATACAGCTGTCTTTTTCTTATAAAGCTTCAGGGAGACGTTAGCTAAGGGAATGCTGGAGGGAGGCTTCTACTTCCTAAAGGAGAAACGCTGACAGTGGAGCTAAAGGCTTCTGTTGTGATTCAGTGTGTGTCCCTTCCCTGGCCAAAGCCAGGGCTGGGAGTGAAGGCTTGCTTCTTTGGGGCTGCAGTCCTGACAGAAGTCCTTTGCAAAAGCAAAATCTCTCACAAAGCAGGGGAAGCTGCAGTGACACACTGTTTCTCTGATACTAACCGGCAAACCCTTCAGATTACACCGGGTCTGTGTCTTCTTTTAGTCACCCTTGTGCTCTGAAGTGTTTTGAGGAGTATTTTTAAACCTATTTAGAAATCGTGGGGAGTTTGGCACAAAGGCACTATATTTTATCCTGTTCAAACAGCTGGTGAAAGAAGGCCTCCAAAGCAATTTTGGAAAATGCGAGTGAAGAGCTGAGACATTGACCCACGGGTGACAGTGGGGAGAAATGGCTGTTGTAATACACTTTGAAAAGACCTTTTTGCCTGCATGACTAGTACTTTTTGCAAAACTAACGTAGACTTTAATAAGCTGTAGGCTTTTGTGTGTCAAATTGCAAGCTTTAATAGCCTATTAAAAGGCCCTAAAAGTCCATAACTCATTAAGGTGCAGATTCCCGTCTGTATGGGTACCTTGAATCCTGAGCTGTGTGTTGAATATACACAGGAAGTCATGGTGGGCAAAGGAAAGTTCCCGGGCAGATTCTTGCACGGGAACCTGCAGAGCACTGACCTGCTGGAGGTTCACTGTTTGGGTTTGTCCACAGAAGGAATGGTTGCCCACAGGGGAATTGCTGTGCAGCCAAGCAGTGGGCTACAAGGGGCATCAAGGCAGCTCTCTGTTGAGCAGATGGAAAGAAAGGCTCTGACATACTTTACAGATTATTTTCCTTAATTTTTTTACAATGAATTAGTAAAGAAAATGTCCGTATTAAAAGAAGGTATGGAGAAAATTTGAATATGCTGGTATTTTATAACAGGAGAAAGAGAGTCTTTCAAGTAGTTTTCATGATAAAAACAAATTTCTGGGGCACCCAAGGCCGATTATTAAATGGTGTGATGGAACCACAGTGGCACGTGTTTTGGTTCTATCCGTGCAACAATCAAATATGTCAGTATATTTGTTGTATAACTCCCTTAGCAACAGATAAATCAGGTTGACGCTGACTTATTTAGTAAAACATCAGCAGGGAAACAACAGGCAGGAAACTGAGGCCCGTGAGGTGCTGTGGGTCCCCCTGCAGCTCCTTGTGCATTGATCACTGCCTGCCTTCCACAAACATAGATACTCAAGCATGGGAGCCTCCTCTAATTAAATCTGTTCCTCCTCCCCTACACACAGGAAAACTGCAACTGCCAACGGGGCTACGGAAACGGGAATTGTGAATTACTCGTGCAGTGGATTTGCATAATTTGGGTTTTTCATTCCTTTTCAATATCTGACTTCCATTATCTGAGCTGACTTGGGGTCGAATGCCTGAAGCATTTCATGCACCTGAGAGCAGTGCAAGGGCCATGGCTGTGATCCTCAGGGAAATATAAGGAACATACTCTCTGCAGACGGATCACAAGTTTCTCTGCAGACTGAGGAGATGTTTCTGACTTGCCACAGGACAGAGGGGAGAGGCATGGGATAAAAATCTGATGAAGTCAGGGTTGTGATTCATTCGTGCACTTCCCAGCGGCCGAAACAACCCATGAACCAACTCAACCTGAGCTCCTGCTGCAGAGCAGGGAAGGGCCAAGGGGCTTTCTGTTTCTCTTCAATGTTGCAAATGAGGTTTCTGCCCCTCTAACTCTGCTTTCTTGGTGCTCCCAGGGAATTCTCATAGATAGGTATTTCCTTGTATCAATCAGAGGGAGAAAAAGCAAGAAATCTCTAAAGGAAAATATGTAAGAAAAAAATTACAAGCATCACAACAGCTTTGCAAACAGAATGACATAAAGCCCACCAAGCTGTCACATCAGCACCTCCCTAGAGGAAATAAAGGGGAAAAATTCAACATGGAACATTTTTACATCTGAAAAGGGAATGTGGGGTAGAAATCAGAACCATTTTTTAAAGCAAGTGAATTCCAGGAAACTTGCAAATATAAGTTCCAATAAAGCTCAAAGCCCCAGTGAAAGTGATACCCTGTTTTCCTTAACAAAATGTGGGAAGTGAACCTTTAGGGAAGGGCAAGGTTGGTGAAGAAACGGTTAGAGATTTTGTTTTGGACATGCTGCATAGATGTGCCTTTGCAGAGAGGGGAAGGAGATACAAAAACGATGGCTCCTTGGCTGGGTACGCGCAGGGGGATTGTTTCCTGGTGCCCTGAGTGCACTGTGACACGGGACTGGGAGGCTGGCAAATGGGTACGGGGCACTTAGGGTTGTGTATTTCCCCCACAACCTTACATCATGTTCCCTAAATGTATTACTTGTTCGCATCTATCTGAAATTTCCCAAATGAGGCATCTTTTGCAGGAGAAAGGAAATCATCTTCAGGCTTCCCCAATGAAGGAAAGTCCTCATGGTGTCCCTGCAATGTGGGAATGTGTAGGCAGATTCGGAAGGGGCAGAAAAGCTTCTGGTCCCTGTGAGATGCCTCTGCCAGCCCTGCAGCACCTCTGAAGCTCCCAGGTGCACAGCCCAGAAGCACTTAACTGTGTCCTGAGTTTCCAGGAGAGGGGAGAAGCTGTCCCTGCTTTGTCACCTGGTTTAAGAAGAAGCAATATTCCTCTGCCCCCATCCCATGGTAACAAAAGCAGCTTCATCTGTGCAATCCTACAAGGAAACATGTAACAAACATATCCTCAGAAAGTTACACAAATGAGGCAAATGAACAAAAGAACTAGATCATATATTATACTGGCCCAATTAATTTTACTGAAGATTCAGGGATGAGAACCCCTATGAGGTTACATCAGCAGCATGCATTTGTGAGTAGATAATAAATTTGTGCAGGCTAGCAACTGGGGACTAAATTGCTTTTTAATATTTCTGCTGCAAAATAGGCTTTCTTCAGTTGTGCGGTGTTGTTCTTATGCTTGTTCCTATTTCTAAGAAAAATTACTGTAACATCTTTGTTTAAAACCTTCAAGAGTTGATGTGCTACAGTGCTGGAGAGAAACTAAATGCTGCCTAAAATGTTCTCTCAGTAAAGGGTAAGAGCAGCACACACTCTTAAATGTTAAAACCTTGTTTAAAAATTACTTTCAAGAAACCTTTGGTAAGGAAAACTAGTATTAGAAGGGCTGTTTGCAAACTGATCCAGTGAACCTGTTTCCGTGGGAATGGTGATGTTTTCTGCTACAATCTAAGAGATTCCTGAGGAAGGGGGTACTTGGTACTCTCTTACATTAGGAAAAACAATCATGATCTGGATTTCCAGATGCTGACTTTCATAGTAGTAATGTGTTATCTGCAATTGAAAGATGGCCCTTTTTTCCTTGGGGCACCATGTAGTGAATCTCATTCCATGCTGTTCTGGATGTGTGGGAATTGGAGTGGAGGCTGTGAGGGATGTCCTTCTCTTCTGTGCACACTTGAAAGACACAAAAACTGTTTTCATATTCCTAAGTATATAATTTCAAATTTGTACAAAAATTTACCTCTGTAAACACGAATTTCAAACTCCAGTGGTGGTGGCAGCATTCTTCTTTATATACAGTATTTTCTTAGTTTGTTATAGTAACTCTATTTCATGGCAGTAAACTAAAGTAAAAGTGTCCAACTTAGAACTCAAGACAGTTATAGCTTCTCTGAGCTGTGACTAGTGTCATGCAGTATGGTAATAAAACATAAGTTTCCATTTTCTTGATTTTTATTTTAGTTTTGTAATTAACAAGAAATAGTCTATTTAAGTAAACTAAGTCATGCTCCATGTTGAATAGTGAATCATTCCACTTCTCTGTGTTAGTTTTTTTATTGCAGAACGACTCAAAGCCCCTATATTATTTTACCTAGGAAATAACCAGGAAAAAAAATAAAAAGGGGGCATTTTACACAGGAAAGACAATCAGTATTCAACTCCTTCCATCCTTGTTGGCTTAGTAATATTTGCCTGGATCAGTTCTTCTGGGAGGATGTGTGAGAGCAGGGTAGGAGGCTAGTGAGAGATGTGGAAATGCAGAAGCTTAGGCAAGCATGGCAGTGAGAGCACGCAAAGCTCTAGGTCAATGGCTGGCAGATGGCTTATGAGCTGAGGAGGCTGCTGGCAGATGGTATTGACAGTGTGGACAAGACAAAGATTTTGGCTACAGAAAGGGAGCTTTGGAAAGACGCTAGAAGTCTATCTTTCCTGATAAGAACACTGTCCAATTTGGATGCACATCACATCTTGTTTTTTCTTGCGTTTTGTTTTTTCTTTTTTTACCACAGAAAAGGTAGAGAAGCTTTGCTGCTTTAGGAAAGAAAAAGTGACTGAAACAGACATTGTGAGGTCTGTTATTTGGTCTAGTTCCCAAATTCTGACCATTCAATAACAACAAAACCCCCTTACTATGTGTAATTGGCACGTAATTATTTGTGATTACTAGTCTGATTCCTCTGCTGCTCTCACTGTTACTGAACTAATTACGCCTCTTATGCAACATTAGCAAATTAAATCATTCCAATTATCCACATTTATATCCTTGTGCTTTCTCTACTGCCACAGTTCCTTCTCATCGCCCTGCGTGACGGTGCCTGTCACACTTTCATTCGCAACCTACTTTCTTTGTAGGCAATTAGTGGGTGCCGGGGCTGGGCCGGCTGCGAGCCCCTCTCTGAGCCAAGCGAGTGCCTAAAGCTGCTCCCGTGCTCCCGTGGCTGGGGAAGGTGAGAAACTGGAGGGTGAGGCACACAAGTGTGTGTGTAAGTTCAGATGGCTCAAAGGCAGGAAGCTTGTAACTCTCCGAGGGATTTCGAGAAAAGAGAATCTCTTCAAGTGAAGTAAGAACTGGCTTAAAACGTCACTTTAGACACACACAAAAGACTTGCTACTCAGTTTGGAGTTTGTTCAGTTTAGGATGCCAAAATACAACGGGCAGTGAACTCTTAAGCAAGCTGAAAATATGGCAGGAAAGAGCATGGTCTGCTATAGAGGTGTTTGTCAACAATGAAACTCTGGGCTGGTTTGGCAGCAGCGGGAAGAAGGGATTTTAGAAACAGCTCATACCTTCTTCCTGGGCGTGGGAGGGTACGCGCACAGCTTGATGCTCTGTGAGGTAAGAGGTGGTTCTCCATGAGGCAACTGACAGCCCCTGATTGCCCTGAGGAGCCTCACCCGCTTCTGCCCGTGGCCCTGAGGGAGCCGGTGGGGCTCGGCCTGGGTTCTTCGCTCCTGTGTGGAGCTGCCCCGGAGCTGTGCCCCTCTGCAGCTCAGGCACAGTTGTATCCCTGCCCGGGCACGGACACTGCTGCTCTGCACCCTTTGGGGAGCAGCTGGCCCTCACCATCCTCTGGCATGTGCAGGAATGTGGCTTGGAGCCTAAAGCTGCGATCTGGAGCTCAGCTTCTGTGGAGCTGAGTTGACTTCGTGAGAGTGATGGCACATAAACAAATAGCTGCGAGTTCAAGTGGCGGGGTCCGGCCCTCAGCTCCTCAGCGCCGGGAACGGGCACCCTCAGGGCAGGGCCAGGGCTGCACCCCCTTCTGAGGCTCTCCAAGCCCCAAATGGACCTGCTTCTCCTGCTGTTGTGCTAACAGGTAAGTCAGGTGTCAAAGAGCTTTGCATATTGCCCAGGAATAATTCCTGTGATCTTTCATTCTCCCTCCTAAGAGAGGCATTGCTGTAGCTGTGATGTAGATGTACTGCTTCACCGGTTGTAAAATATCAGCTTTACTGTTTTCATGGGATTTGGGCTGCATTGCCTACTTAGGATATTCACCTTCTGCTATAGTATTGTGTGGGAAATCACGCTCTGAAAAACCAGGGTTCGCAAAGGAGCCAAGGAGTTCTGCAACTTGATTCGAATAAAGGGAGAGAGCTCGCTGAGCCACACCCCTGGGGGCCGCAGACTCCGTTTCTCGGCACTCCCGGCCGCATGTTCCCCTCCCTTCCCCACTGGCTGAGGTACCAGGAAAGTACAGCCTTGCCGGACCGCCCGTGACATGGATCGTCATTTTCCCCTACAGTTCAGAAGTTCAAACTGTCTGGGTTCTGCGACAAACTTGCGTGGCTGGATGTCCGTGCAGACCCCCCAGCCGCTCTCCAGCACCCGACTCATTCTCCAGACCGAGTCGTTGGCGAAGCCATTGACACCCACTTCTCCTCTCAGTCTAACCCAGCGCTACCTTTCACACCAGAAACTGCAGAACACAGGCGCATTCCCACTCTACTGCCCAACAAATGCCCTCCGGGACCGGGCGGGGAGGTTATGTCCCTCTGTGGGGACAGCCACCCGCAGCTGCCAGCCCTGGCCTCTTCACTCCCCCGGCTGAGGCTGGGCAGTGCGGCTTGGGGACTGAGGACCACAGCGGAGACAAAAGGTAATTATGGTACCTCTGGGTGCAACCGTCTTTTAGTTCAGGGTTTAATATGTTGTATCAAAAATAGTGTCTGCTTACAAAATACTTAACTGCAGAACAGCTCTTGTTTGTTGCAGAGGATTTACTGTTACCTGGTTATGCCTCCGAGCTGTAAGGTGAACAGATGCTTTGAATATCTTGTTATATTTTTATTTCCTGCTGTAACAAAATCTCCCTTCGTTACTGTAATATCTATTTCTGCTGATTTTCATACACAGCAACTTAAAATGACAAGCCAACAAAATACGTATTTTTAGCATTTATCCTTAGGAAGGGAGCATGATACACTCTCATTAGGAGGGCCTAAGTAGAAACATGAGGAGACACAAGATAAAACCATAAAATAACTTTTCAACAAGACTGCAGTAAGCCTTGGGAAGGAAATTGGTTTCCTGTACTTAGGCCTTTTAGAACTTAGAAGAGACTACAGAGCAAGTGTCTGTCCAGGCTTGAGCATTAAAGGGTGAAGCAGGAAGATGGCAAGCACAGAGCACCTCTGCACCTTTCAGACTTGTCTGAATGGCTTTTTTCCATGTGCAGAGCTGAGGGCAGGTGACAAGGGTGGGTAACTAGTCAGACACGGGAGTTGTTCCCTTTCTTAATAGATAATAACCTTGCTTTATAGGAGGGCTAGAAGCAGATTTTTGACGTGTTTTATTTGTCTTTATGACATTTCTTCATCCAACAATGCAATACTGTGTGCCAACATGATCTAATCTGGATTTAGGACAGTGCTGGACAGAACATCCAGCATTGCTGAGCAATAATGGCAGGACTATATTGTGGAAAACCCCTAAATTCAGCAAAATTGTCTTTAGGGAAACCTGACTGTGTATGGTACTAGCACATGCTGCAAGTCCATGGTGTTGTGTCTGCAGCGGAGATCGGTGCTGTGCTCCAGAGCAGCAAATTACAATGAGTGGCTCAAACCACACCTGCCTGCGGGGCAGTAACAGTGAAGAGCTCTGTATGTTTGTCATGACAGCTGAAATTTAGGATGGATGAACAGTGTTGCAAGGATCTCTTCCAGATTCTCACAGAAGTTCATGTATGAATCTTCAGGCTAATGAAGAAGTGAGGAGTTTTCATCAGCCAGGTTAGTTAGCTCTGCAGCAGCCTGAGGAACTTCCTGGTTCCCTTGGCTTCCTCCTGGAAGAATGTAAATGATACAGAAGGAATTTCTTCTATATCTTTATTTTTAAACTCACTGCTTTCTGTCCTTTTGAATGTGGGCAGCAACTGCAAGATTTAGAAATTAGAGTGGTGAAGAACGCTTGGAGGATTTCTGTGGAATGATGTAGACTGTTTTAATGTCCTCTTAGTGAGGACTGCTTGGGATCTCTGGCAACTAGAAAGTCTAAACACAAGCTTTTAATTACTTAAATGCAAGCTGATGATTGAGTTTATGTGGTAATAATCATCAACAGGTGAATTTCAGTCAGTGCTTACTAATGGTGCTGTACAAGGTGAGTGATGTTTTCTTAATACTAGTAGCTAACCTTGTATTGGGCATATCAGTGTTACAGCAGCTGTTAGTTCTACACTTCAATTTTTATCTGTTTAATGAAAAATTCTGGCAGTTCTAAAATGTTCTTGCCAGTGGTTCTGTGATGAATCAGTAGTCTGCTTTTGAAAAAGTGAAGTTTTGAAGTTGCATACTTTTTAAATTTGCTGGCATCTTCTTGACAAGATATTCTTGGTGTTAACTGCGCTTCTCAGGTACTGCAGTTCCGCAGACACGATTACAATGTTTAGTGTGATTCTGCCATCCATTATCACCAACACCACCTACTTCTGCAGAGCTGTAGCAGTGGGCGTGATGCTGTCTGGTGCACATTATTGGCCTACAATTCTGTGCACAGGAAGAAAATAAACATCCGACTTGCAATAATGTCGTTATACATTTTAATTTAGTTTTGGGGTTAATATTCAGATTGCTAATTCAGGAATGGTTTTTTTACAATGGGAAGTTGCTCTCACCTGGAGAAGTGCAACTTTTTCTCCTCCCGGCATATGTGGCTGCAGCAGAGTGGCAGCGTTTGGTCAGCAGGTCATGCTGTTCACAGTGTGCCAAAACCTCTTTACCTGGTCAAGATAGCATAGAATTTGGTGTAGACATCTGTTTGTGTCTCAGCCAGCTTAATTGCTGTGACCCTAATGAATCTTCTTTTCCAGTTCAAGGCAAGCTGAACCAAATGAAATACATATGTCTTTCAGAATGACATGAGGGAGGAGAGCAGATGCTATCCTAGAGCAAGAGCTTATCTTGTAGTCTGAATGGGATATGATAGAAAAATTGCTGGTAGGTTTTCTCGGGCATAAAGCAATATTCATCAGTCCAGTCATGTTACCATACAATGTTACTGTACACACCAGAGATGATGGCAAATGCTCTGCAACTGATGCTAAAAGATGCAAATATTTGCTGTATTTTGTACACAGTGATGAAAAGTTGTGACAGGGACCAAAGACTCCTTTTATGATAGCAGCCATCTGGTAAAATAGAAAGGCACAATATTTGTGCAGGATGGCTTACAACTTTAAGGTAGGCTAAAATGCTGCCAGACTTGCACTTGTTGCTCCTTTCTGGTCAAGCACAGTCCTGCACTGCTTTCTCTACATTTCAGGATGGCTGATAACAAGCCTTGGAGCACATTTGAGATGATATTAATTGGCCAATATTTATTTTTAGTTAAATAATGAGCAGACATCATTAAAGTCATGTAAGGTTCTAGAGTGTCTGCACTGCAGGGTTTCGTCTTGCTCAGGGATGGATATATAGGTACTTGGTTGCTTCACTGCCCCATGACCTTCGTTGTTTTAGAAAGGATGAAGGGGAAGCCCTTGCCTCTCAGATACTTCTCATTCCTGAATTCCTCAGAGCTCATGCAGCTTTCATTATTCTCCCTCTGGAATCCCTGTGTGAGCCTCTCAGCCTCTCTGTCTCGTTCACTTCTGCTCCTCAGGAGCGCTTTGCAGCCTTCCTCTCCCACAGCCAGTGCAGGTTCCTGTGGTGGCACAAGAGCCTTTGCTTGGCCCGAGGCAGGGGGCAGCTGCATGTGTGCTGTCCTGTCTGGACTAAGTTTTCCCAGTTATTCTGTGAGGCCAGTTATTCTGTGACAGGTGCATATATAATAGTTATTGCAGAGAAGAATTTAACTTACAAAACAACTTTAATTTCCTTACAGCTAACCTCAAAGGAGCACAAACTTAAATAACCTTGGCTAGATTTTGAGCTGCATAATGTATAAATAACCTGCACTGCAATACATAAACACATGAAGCTTATATTCAAGTTCAAATAGCCTTTTTTCTTGCTCTGTGATTGAGGAGCAGTAAAAAGAACAGGATCTCTTAGTTAGACAATTAGTTCTTCTGGGGGGAAGGGACTGTTTCTCTATGCAGGGATTAATGTGTTTACTGGCCTTTATAGTATGTTCTGTCCATACTACCAAAACACAAAGTAAGTGGTAGCTTCCTTTGACCTAGTAAAAGATGAGGATAAGATACCCACGATGACTTAATTAGAACTGTCAGCTGCTCTTAATTCTGTTAAGCATGGAACTTGGGGTGACTGGGTAGAAACAGCAGTTTTGGGTGAGCTTTCTTACACAGTCAGGTTGATATGGCAGGAATCTTTTTACCTTTATTCCTATGGACCACATGTGTGTAGTAACTTGACGTTGCTCTGAGATTCTGTGCTACTGATGGCTGATGCTCAGCCATACAGACACTATGTACCGGTGTCTTTTGAATCCCAGATCTGATGAGGTTGAACACATTCACCTCTCAGCTAGAGCAAACAAAATGCAGTGAAAATGGAGGAAAATGGAAGATGGTATTTGCAACAGTAGTTGTGGGTTGCCAGCAGCGACCTGCTGCAGGGAGATTATTTCCTTAATTTTTGTCCTGTGATTGTCTTTAAGCCAGGCTGGCTGTAAGACAGTGACAGACCAGCTGTTACTCAGAAGGGAAATCCTACAAAGCTTGGCTGGAGGCATATGACCTTTTCTTCTCAAATGTTGACATCATTTTGTGTTTTGTTATTTCGGACTTTGATTGCTAAGACAGGTTTGACATGAGCTTCCAGGCTGATACTCTTCTCAGCTCTACCTTAGGAATTCAGGGGCCCTCTGATGGCCTGTTAGAGGTCTCTGCACAACAGCCATAGCTTCAGGATTTCCAATGTGGCTAAACCAAAGAATCATGGCTTAGCTTTGCCTTTGGAACATAGGATGACTCAAGTCAGTCAACTCAGTCTTCAAAAAATATTTCTTCAAGTGGTTGCAGCCTGAGGGAAATTATTCCCACTGGAACTCTCCTGGGGCCCCGAAAGGGTTGTCAGCAGCTTATCCAGTTTAATACCTCCTCCAGACCCCATGTCACATCCTGCACTTCCCCAAAACTCGGTGCCACTAAGGTTCTGTTGTCTCCCAGTCTTTTACTGAACCTGCACAGGAACCTGGGGCTGAGTCAGCTCCCTGGGGCGCGTACATTCCGTTCTGGCTGGGGCAGCCTGTTCAGGCATTGCCTCTGTGAGCTGGGAGGACATGCAGTCCTCTTTGTGGGGCTGGCACAGCACCTGCCCTCCCCTTCGGGCGGGTACAGCCTTTGCATAAAGGATGAGGAGGCTGTCAAGACACTGGCACAAAACCTTGCCCTGGCCTGTAGGTTTTGGCCAATCTTGCATCTTAATCTCTGTTATCTCCAAGTGTGTGGTATGTTCTCAGGGCAGCAGCCAGGTGGAGGGGACTTCTGGAGAGAAGAGGAATGAAGGAGACTGGCGGTGGTTCTGAGAGCTCCTAGCGCGCTGCCATTCTCCTTTTGCTGCTCCAGGTTTGTCTGAAAGCAATGGGAGAGGTGCTTTTTCCACAACTTTAACATTTGACTGGGCTTAGTAGCTTCTGGCTTGTGCTTCACTTAAATGTGCAAGTGTAATGGCTGAAAAGATGTATGTGAGTGATGTTAAATATTTAATAGTGTATTAAAGTTTTGGAGAGATGCTGCAGTAATTAGCAAGTGCTGAGAAAGTCACAATCAATGTACAGAACATCAGAAAAGCGAAAGGATGATTTTACAGAGGCCCCATTTATACAAGGGACTGCAAGAAATTAATGGCATTGTGTGGAGTGCATCAAATGTATTAATTTTGTAAATCTTGATCAGTAGATCTTTATCTGGCTATGTTTTGTTATGTAATGGATGTTCACAGTGGGAAGACTAGGACGTGTTTCTGCTGTAGCAGCCTTGTAGTCAGGCTAGATAACAGAAGCTTCTGGTGGTGTTTGTAGTTTTTTAATTCTGTTGGCATAATCTGGTACATTAAAAGGTCCAATACATTCAGAAGCTTTTTTAAAAGCTAAGATCCTGGGCAAAGCTGTGAAGGTTTTAGATTTCATTTCATAGCCATTGTCTAAACTAGAGCAAGAAAGGGGGTTTCCAGAACTCTTTATTTTCACTCTGGCTATTTGAACTCTGCAAAGACCAGTGGCAAGGATTATATTATTGTTGTGGGTTGAAAATAACTCACAAAAAAAATTATTTGAGGTTTTATGATTGAGAATAAGGATTTATGAGAGAAATATTTTAAGGCAAACACTAGGCTTAACTTAAAACTATAAACTACTTTTATTAACAGAATTAGAAGAAGGTTTAAGTAACAAAATAAGTATAAAGCACTTTCATTTTCTCCCTTCCCATCCACAGTTCCCATTTCTTTACTGAACACGCAGGGATACACACATGGAGGAGATTCTCTCTGTTATACTATGGAGTGTCTTTCCCTGCAGGGGATATAACCTTCTTCACCACGGTTTTAACAGTGCACGAGGTAGCTAGCTAATGTATTTACCATCCCCAAAATAACAGTACTGTCATAAACTAGGATACTAGCTAAGTAACTCTTAGAAAAAGACAATATAATGTTTCAGTAGATATTTGTTGTCTGTGCAACTAGTTAAAAGAAACAAAGATAATATTTAGTCCTAACCACAAAATTAGCACATTCTATGTAAAGCATTCATAATGGAATTCTACTCAGAATTCAACAAAGCTTTTCAAATTAAATCACAAAGGGACTTGTGTTAATGGACACTTCTGCAATGGTGCTAGTACATGCATTTTCTAGGAAAAGAAGGAAATTAGTATCTTGTGAAATAGACAGTTCTGGTTATGAAAATGGTTCTGTTTTTCAAATGCAGGTATCTCGTACCACAGGAAGTAAAGGTCATATATTTTCTAAATTCAGATTGCAATATGAGATGTCTCTTTTCAAGTAATGGCAAATAAGCAAAACAGGACCACTGCAAAAGCACGTGAAATGAATTGGTGTGTATTGCAGCAGTATCTCAGACAAAACTGAATTTTGCAGTGCTTTAATTACTAGTCAACTAGATTCAAGATGGATTTGTATATAAGCTAAACAATAGATATAAAAGAGCATTATGCAGAACACAACATGCCTCTAACCATTGTTTGTTCCACTTGATTTGAAGTTCCACATAACAAGATGCCATTTGGACTGAGATTTACTGCATGCCTTACTTTAGCAGCTATGCAGAAATTTTTTAATCATTTAGAGTCATTACGCCAATTAGAAGTTAACTATTCCTAAGCTTGATTCTTTTTTTTTAGAACTATATATTTTAAATATAGATTTCATTATAGTAGATTGGAGTATAAACTCACTGCTCTTGGCAGCTGGAACCGAATAACAGCAGTCACTCAGAACACCTACATGAACTATTTACTGTCTTGATTTCAGGCACAGCTTCAGCTATATCTGCTTTATGAATACACACATACATAGGGGTTTTTAAAGTACCTTTCTGTCTGTATGACCTTTGAGTTAGGTTGGGCAGTTACTGAGCAGTGAGCGCATCTGAACCTCTTTGGGATGAAGATTTGGGGGTTCATTTTCAGTGTGACTTCTGCAGTGCTCAGGTAGAGGACTGTGCTTGAACTTGTGGAAACGAAAACCCCTTTCAGGTTTTCCTCTGATATATGGCTTAGTAATGCTGTGTGGAACAGCCGGGCTGCTGTCTGCTGCCTGTGGGAGGGAAGACAGGTCCCACTGGTCTGACTTTCTGTCGTCCTTTCAATAAGGAGTTCCCAGCTTTGGCACTGCAAGAGCGCTTCTCCTTCCAGCTCCCGTGTTAGTGGAGCATTGTGCCCGTTGCAGCAGTCGGGAGCACAGCTGGGTTGGCAGTGGAGACGCTTGTTCCATGGAAGTAACTCAAGGCTGTTTGAGGGTGAAACACTGTAAAAAAAGTCACATCTGGAGAGAGCACCCTTGTCATTACATGTAAGCAGCACTCGGTAGTCACATAACTCTGGCAGGACCCAAGTCATCTGTAGGGAACAAACTGGAGTGAATGTGAGTGAGCAACAGCAGTTTGTCACAATTGACGGGACCTTGGGTCAGCATCATGCCAACTATTGCTGGTAATTCCCATGTGTAGTGTGTTAATAAAATGGAAACTTATTTAAATCACAATCTATGCCTCTTGTCCTTTCTTCTGAGTGTCCAGAACAAAGGAGATTTCACGGTGTAGTTGTTGCACAGATTACAACATGGATCTGCTATTTTCCTGCTAGGAAATGGTCTACTGAATTAATTCCATGCTAAGATCTACAGCATGCGTTATTTTTCAATTAAATAACCAGAGAGATGTGAGTTGTGTTTGTATTACTGTGCAAGCAATTGTAGCAACATAATAGCAGGTATGAAAGAGCCCTATTGCTTTCTGCAATCAGTGGGTGTTTATTTGTGGAACAAATGGCACTGACAGTTCATCAGAACTTAAATTTGCAATGCACATTAGAAATTCAGTAATATCTTTCATCTGTAGTTGCAAATATAAATTGCCCTCTGCAGAATGGCTTACATGAATTTCTGAGGAAACTGTCAAAAAGGGTATTACAGCGTGTTTTCCAAGAAGAAAAACTGCTTCAAAAGAACCTGCCCCATAACATTATGGAGGAGCTGGAGCAGTGCTGCTTTGATCCGTTGTCCCAGCTTCTTCCAGCTTTCCTTGCTCTTTTGGTCACTGCCTCAACATGCAGAGCAACACCAGAGTGAGGGACTGGAAAAGCTTTGGGTGTGAGGCTGTCAGCCCTAGGCAGGAGCTGGAAAGCTCTTGTGGCTGCACAGCAGGCCAGAACGGACAGCTGGACAGAAATAAGGAAACAAGTAAACTGTTGGAGTATGTTACAGGTGTAACTTGTTACAAACCATTGTAGTTGCTTATTCTCCTTTGTGCTCTCACATTTGTGCATATCCTGTGATATTTCCTCTCAGGTCTGTGATCAGTAACAGCAGCATGGAATAGGTTTTCTTTTATTGCTGAAAGGGGGGAATAGATGTCTGTTGCTTTTTGTTCTGATACTGCTAGTGGAGCAGAATGAGCAGAGAAATGGTGAAATGCTTGTAGATTTGTGCTGGTGCCCTGGTCCTCTTTGTCGACTCCTAATGGGGATGGTTTGTGGGTTTGGGGCAGTCTTCCAGCGATAGTAAAGCAAATCGGGGACTAGGAGCTTAAATTTCCAACTACTCAAGTAGGACTATTGAGCCATGTGTTATCTCATTGTAGACTTGAAAGGGTTTACTTTCATAATAGAACAGAAAGCAAAACAGGTTGTTTAATTGAAAGTAATCCATAGACACTTACTATGTAAAAATCCAGGAATAACTGGGCTGTTAGAAGAAAGATCAAAGAGTGTTTTTCACCTTCACTGTTGGATTCATTATAAAAATGCATGATTCATTACACTTTGAGTGTCACGTGTATCTACTGAATTTTCAGATTAAGCAGATATCAATTTAGAAAAGATTTTATGTGTTATCAACAAAAGTATTAAGTTGTACTGAATTTGGAATATTAACTAAAAAAAAAAAAAATCCCATGCTTGGATCTGATGAAAACATAATTGTGTTATGTTTAATATAAAACTACTCAGACGTGTGTAACAAGGGTCCCTGCTTTAAGCACCTTGCTTTCACAAATTCCAGTACAAGGAGAGGCAGGCCTTCTTCAGCAGGTGGGCACAGATGGTGAAGTCCAATTCTCTTGATCCTGGTTATGTGTTAGCACCTCTATTGCCTGGAAGTTGGTTGTTTCAAGCCAGGCCACAGCCCCTGCACAGTGAGAAACCAAACATTGAAGTTCTGACTATTAACCTTGTTAACCTGGAATGGAGAACAGACATCACCATTTTCACTGTTGTAACAGTCTGGGAAGAAGCGATAAAAAAAAAAATCTGCTATTTGTTTCATTGTTTATTGCCTGGCAAATGCTGTCACAGGAAGGTCAGAGGATGCCCACTCATCAGTACAAGAAGGTGATAACTGTCAGATCATATTTTGTACATATTTCCCTCGTAAACACATTGCTTTCATGTATGTATGCTCGTTTTAAAATTAGATGCACCGAAACATGCAATTTCTGTCCCTCAGCTGCTTTCTGTGTTTCTTGAGACATAAATGTATAGAGTTTTATGATGGAAATTCTCTATGGATGCACAACCTGAAGTGTATCAGCATGACAGAAGTAGCAGAAGGGAATATTGTCCTGCTTGTAACCAGTGAAATTTGGGCAGGCTCTAAAGGCATAGCTGTGTCCAGTTGTATTAACTTAAAGGAAGAACTGTGATCTTAAGGAGCCTGGGAGATTTTCAGCAAGGCAATGGCTTGGTTTGAAGACCAGCAGCTTGTGCCCCCTCCCTCAGGCACTGGGGGTTGGGTCCAGCTGAGGGCAGCCCTCTTTAAGCTGTGAGCTGCTGCTGGGCACTCGCTCTGCAACTGCTCAGGGTTTGATCAGCACATGGATATTCCTGACAACATCATGTTTCTGACAGCCCTCATGCCATGCTTTTGGTGCTGTGGAGATAACCATGGTGTCTCCGTGCCAGGGTGGCTGTTGGGTCTGACTGCCCTTCTTGGGTTTGTCGTGAGGTGGGTAAAGACTGTGCCAGATGGGACTTTGGCTGGTACACCCAGATTTTTGGCAGGCTGCAAATTAATACCTTTTCTAGCAGCTGTTGATTAAATGGTTCTGAAGGAAGTGCTAGCTCTGGGCATAGCTCAGTCTAGAGGCAAAACCCAACATTTTGGAAGTGCCTTATATGAGTAGGCTCCTGCATTTAGAAATAGGTAGGGTAAGGTAACTTATCCTTTAATGGATAAGTTAACACGTTTGTGGAAAACTTCTACACAGCACATTGGGAAAGAGGAGTATCACAATTGACTCAAGAGACAAGACACCACAGACTGGATTTCAAAGATATGCAGTATTTAATTACTGTCCTGATAGTGACATAATCACAGTATCTATCTAGTGCTCATAGAAACCAGTTCTGTTTTTAACTGTGTTCAGGGAGGTCTGGACCAGGATACAGTTTACACCTGTGTTCATGTTTGCTTAACAACAATATTTTTGAGGTGTGACTAAGTAACATTAAATATTTGCATAATGTTTCTTACCTGGAAAATTCATGTAACTGCCGAAAATTAATTTAAAGCAGATAACTGCTTTGACTGATCAAAAGCACAGAAATGTCAAAAGCTGCATGTCTTTCTTTCTACATTGTCGCAAGGCACGTGGTTTTGGTGATGAATTCTTCCCTGGAAAGGAAGCTCAGCCTGGTTGTTACGGTATCTCCTTGCACTGGGTGACAGGGTGCTCTAATGGACACGGGCACATAAAACATTGAGAGCGAAGGCAGGGTGTGTGTTACAGTGCACTGGTTACTCTGCAGCACTCGCTGGGTGTGTCCTTACCCTGCAAAGCCCCTGATGGACCAGGTTTCCTGCTGGGGAGAGCCTGCACCAGTTCCACTCTCCAGCCACAGCAGAGAGCCCCAAGTGCTGTAAGTTCACACCCCCAGCTGACTTTGCAATAGTTCATTTGCATGCTGAGTCTTGGTTTCTGGTATTTGTAACAGAAATGCTTTTTGAAATTCAGAGGAAATAAATTTTGTAGATACTCAGTTACAGTGGGACAATGCTTCAAAAAATTATTTAAAAATAATTAAGCACTGTATAACTTTGGGGACTGATGAGACTGGCAGATGTGCTGAAGAATGTCTGTAATGTCTTGGCATATGCATGCTAATATATTTCAATATCTTTATTTTTAATCTATTCTCACTTTTCTTGCCTCTGTTGCACCCTTTCTTCCCTTCCCCTTGAACAGGAGCTTTGCTGTGCTAGCAAACAATAAAACTCATTCTTGGAGAGAGGAAAAGATTTTCCTCTTGTGCAAGATAACCTCCTTATATGCTGACCCTTCTACTTGTGCCCTGAGGGTTACTGGAGGCTACTGGAAGTGAAATGTCTCCAGTAGCAAATGAGCTTTCAGACCCACAGTTGTGGTCATGTAGTAGTTTCAGCTGAGACACCTGGCTATTGAGGCAATACATCATCAAGGTGCAGGTGCAATTGTATGCCAAACTCAGTAAAAATATTTTGCATGTTAAAAAATTATTTTTAAACTTATTTCAAGGCCATTCATTTTAGTTTTCTGATGGAAATATGCTGCCTAGTCAGCAAGAATTTAAAGGAACATGTTTTGCTTTGCTCTTTGCTATCATGAAGCACATTAGAGCCTGCAGGACTTCTAGGGCATATGTCTTGTCTGTAAGAGGGTTATTTGATGTAGAAAAACCCATTGAGTTTGTTCCTGCTTTCTTTTTATTACAGGTAATCTTTCAATCATGTGATGTGAACAAAAGTGGTTAGAGGATTTCTTTCAGCTGAGGAAATTGCCAGTCACTCAATGAATTCTGTTTCTTTGAGCAGTTTTTAAGTTAAGAATAGATGTAACAAAGATGAACTTTATTGTCCAAGTGGGACTTCATGCACAACACATTCAAACACAAAGACAGAAATTTTCTGATGTCATTAGGGAAAGATGCTGGTCTTGGTCTTACCATGCAGCCATTGACAGTCAAGTTGTAAGCAGTATTATGGTCCAGGACTTCCTTTATTTTATTTTCCTGTTCACTCTTAATACTTTCCTTTCTATTTTAGAGATCTTCCCGCCCCCACCCCCGAGTTCTCAAAATATTGATGCCTCTGAAGTAAACAGGCAGCATAACCAAGAGAACGCAATCTAAAGGTATAATTAGCAAGAGGAGAAGGATCCTCAGACGCACAGGCCATCCCAGAGCAGCCAAACCAAGCCGTGCTGACTTTAGAGCGGGGCCGGCGCTGTTGGTGCAAACACCCCATGGGAGAGCTGAGCCCTGACACAGAGCACTGATATTCTGAGGCCTTCCACGCCAGTCATGTCAGGAGGTGGAATCACTGCTGTGTGTGCTGTGGCTCCTTTGGCTGGCAGGGTGACAACTGCAACAGACTGTCAATATCATGTGCTCGGCTTTACTTTTTGCCCTTAGGGTATTGCATGTTTAGCTCAGCTGGTGAAGCCCAGCACATCTCTACTTGATCTCTGTTTGTCCCCAAAACTGCATGTGCTCAGGAGGCTGCTTTGGACCAGTGCTCTCCAGCTGTATTACTTCTTTTACTACAAATCACTGCTACAACAAGGAATGAATGGTTCATTCTGGTAGCTAAAAATAGCTTTAGAGAACACAGATTTTATTTCTTTTTGTCTTCTTGGCTGCTTGCCAGTACCCTGCCAATAGACATCACTGGGCTGTGATGCTCTCTGATTTCTTATATTTAATGTTGGGTCCTACCTGAGGGGAAATGATTACTTTGTACTTATCAGACAGGGCAGCAGTGCTTTTTCTTCCCTTGTTAAACTTATAATGGGTCCAGTTTGAATTATATTAATCATACTTTGTTTCTAATTCCCAGCTGCATGATGAGTTGAATCTTTGTCTTTCAGTCTCTTCTTGCTGGTGCCCTCCCTTCTCCTGGTGTCTCCCATGCAACATGATCTATTTTTGAGTTTAAATGCTATTTCATATCCTCACACTGCATCATTCCATGTTACTTTCCTGTCCTGGAAACCTTCTCCTTGCAGGACAGAGTGTGGTGGGTTTTTGTATCTGCCATTACTGTGCTGATTCTAGGCTGGGTTTTGTCTTCATTGTTTTCAGTCCAAGTGTGACCCTTTAATCAGGCTTAATAGATAGTCTGCTCTTTTATCATTAACCTGCTTGTAATCCATAACTGCTGAAGTTGGTGACATTACAGGAGAATGTGCAGAATATGGAATTGTTGTCTTTTAATGACTGTGGTTTCTCTCTGCTTCTTCCTGTAACTATGGTTAGGCCTGCTGTGGATTTTGATTTGTATAACTAGTGTTCCTATTTCTCAACCATGGGATAAAATATCTTAGTTTAAAATCACATCAGATTTGTCCCTCTAATGGGGACAAGGCACTTGAAGGGTCAAAGACTCCAAGTTTACTGTGTGGATTGCAAATACTCAGGAGAATGTGTTTTCATTAATATTCATGGAACACTCTCATTCTGCAAACATTTGTGTGAACAGTATTTGTCAGAATCTACTTATTATACCTAAGCCTCCACTAGAAGTTTAACATCCTAGGCCAGCATTTCTTTCAAGGCTGTAACAGGTTATTCATTTCGTCAAGCAGGCTGTTTGCAACACTTTGTGTTTAACTGCATGTCAGCCATAGGAAATCACGGATAAGCTACAAGATTGGCTTCTCTATGGGAATTCATGTCGGCTTGCACACAACTTCTTTAGCTAACTCTATTACTGTACAGTTATTATCAAGTAGATATATGTGGTGCTGACAGCTCCTGACAGGAGAATGCTTTATTACATAAAGTTTGCAAAGAAAAAAACCTTACAACATGATAATCTCTTATGCCCAGAAAGCTACACATTGGACAAGAATCCACATAATTAATATTAATTGTAATAAAGTGTGACAATCAAGAAAGAATAACATAAGTCTGCTCATAAGTCAAGACCTCAATAGAGCGGAAGAAATAGAGCCAGCCAAAGATGGATGATGGAAGAACACTGGTGCTTGAATAATTCATGGAAAAGCACAGTATATTGCATGTGAGGTCTGGAGCCTTTTAAAGGCCTATGAATTAGATGACAAAGTTCACTCAATTCAGGTAAGTAAGAGAGGAGAATGGGGAATTCACATGTGATGTAGCATAAACTATTAATAAGAGTTAAAAGGTCATAGACTTCCCATGTCAAATGTGAATGATCAGGAACAAAAATTGCTGAAAGATGTATGCAAGATTTAAGGAAACAAAAGCAAATATGACCTTTGTAACAGCTTTGATAATTTGAAGACTTGTTAGCTGCATGTTTTTGGCATTTAAAAAACCCCAAACCATTCCATTTAGGGAACAATATGTACAGTGGGTATTAAAACCAAATACGGAGTATGAATTCTGCAGGAGCAGTAGGTGATATATAATGAACAGCACTGTTATATCGTTTGGGTTATAATAGGAGGTGAGTGTGAGAAGATAAATTCTACTTGTGTGAGTGTTTTGACCTCATGTAATATTGCTTCAGAAAATTACAGCCGTGCTCTTTAAACAAATAAACTGAAAACAAGGGGGTAAGGCTGTGGGGGATGGAGTGGTAAAGATGTCTTGTGCAGAATCAGGATTCTGCCACAGTTGTGAACAAGGGTATTTTTGGGGAAAATGTAGTTCTGTAGAGAGACTATTTGACCTCAAAGAAAAATATGGTTGAATTTTTAGGTTTGCCAGCAGGATTTCATAACGAACCTTGAAATCTGCTAGTTTTCCAAAGTCGATTAACTTGACCATCAGCCTTGTCAGTGATCAGCCAGGCTTGTCCTCCCTTCTGGGGCTATGAAAAGGTGTGTCTGACATTTACAAGGGTCTGATGGATGTTTCTGGGCAGTCCCTTTTTATTTACTCAAACAGAACAAATCAAATACTACAGTATATAAGTGGGAAATGAGAGTTTTGGCTTTTGTTTTGTCTATGCTGTTATCAGTCTGCCAATTTTCTCCTGGCTGGTGAAGCTGTTGATTTTGTTTTTACCAAGAAAGTAGAAATACGAATCTTGGGTTTGAGGGGAGAAAGGGTAAGCAAGTAAACTCTGGGCTGCAGAGCACATCTGTGCAGGTCTGAGACTGGCAGCACTGCTTCCAGCTCTGCAGCACGAGGCTCTTGTGAGGAACAGGCCTTTGAAGCCCCATTTCTTTGAGATCGTTGCAGGACAGTTCCAGCACAATCATTCAAGGGCATCTGCCTCAGTGGCAAAAGCCAGACCCATATGAAGCCATTCTTGGAAACAGTGAGGACGTGGAGTCTGTGGCAGTGGGTACACCTTGGGCCTGGGGAGTGAGGGGCTGCAGTTCCGATACATCCTCTGTCAGATATTTGGATAGTAAACAGAGTTTATTTTACACTGTCTTCCCTTTCTTGTTTCTGATGTGACAGATTTGTGTTAATGTATATAGTTGCACCATAGAGGTTGTCACAGGGAAGTGAGAAGTTCTGGCAGCTGAGTAAAGGGTGTTTGGGAACTATCAGTGTTGGGAGTGGTGTGGGAAATAATTTGGAAGCTGGGTATGAGCATGTTGTTTGTGCCTTCAACACTGAAGAAGCAAACAATATAGGTTCATCTTGCAATTCAACTGAAATGTATGAGTAGTTGACACTCTGCATTACTATTGTTTTGACTTTCAACACATCCAATAAAGTTGTGTGGAATGGGTTCTCATACAAATAGTATTTTCTTGGTTATCTCTAACTACAAGAACTAAGGGTAAAATTTTTCTGTTCTCTCATCTGGGGCTGTAGCTGAGTGGGAGCACTGCCTTGTTGGTCTGCCTGTTACAACACCTTGAAACAATATAGCGAAATGTTCCTTTCAGCAGAAGAACTTATTCCTACAGAAAGAGAAAATAAACTCTGCAATTGCATAGTTCCTTTAGCTGTGTTCTGCACGAGCTTGGATGTAGGGGCAAAGCATTTAGAAGCTGGTTTATTTTGCAGCAAGCATTTGTATTTGAGAAGAGTTTATGACTAGTAGTAGAATCCTTTACTGCATCATATTCAGCATTTTGCTGTGGTCATTTCTCCTAAGGAGCTGAACCTTCAATGTATACAGAACTAGTACATCTAGGAAACAGGGAATCTGTCCCTGTCTAGGGACCTGGGTAGGCATCCATAATTATGGCAAGGTGATCACTGAAGACACTTGCAGATGTGATTGTAAGAGCAGATGGGAAAAGGCACTTAGCTGAAGAAAATCTGTTGCTGTAACTGAAGTGTTTCAGGAACATGCTTTAATCCTAGCTTTAGGTGGAGTTAAGCTTTTGAATAACCAATAGGAGTTGGCTGGCAAGATGGTCTTTTACACGTGTATATGCTAATGTAAATGTCATAATGCAAATTTAAGCACTCAAGAACATTATGTGGATTTGGGAAAATCCCTAAAATTTTAATTCCATAAGCAAAATATTATTTTGGCAGCACATGACAGAAATAATCCTGCTCCCAGATGTTTCATACTGTTGCAGTTGAGACTAGTTGCATGGTCGTCTTCAAGACAGCTCTAAAATAACACAAAAGCTTCTTGGAATATGAAGCAACTCAGTTATACAATGAAGCAAAGAACCATATCTGAAGTCTCAACATTGCACAGTCTTCTGGGGAAATACGACAGGGAACAGAGTCTTCACCAGGAATAAAGTATGTCAGTTAGAGGACAGAGACAAAGAAAACTCTTGAAACCAAAGAAGGGAGAGGTTGCCTTCTGCACATTTTATGGATGCCCTGCTGTGTCTGTGTTCCAGGCTGGGTGCTGACAGCTGACTTGGGTGCTCTGTGGCTGGCATGGAGGAGTCCGAGTATTCAGACTCTGGAGCATTAAGATTTTCTCACTTGGTTACATGCCTATTTTGCCAGTAAGTTCAAATGCAGTTAAATTTCTTCCTCCAAGAACTGGGTCTTAAGGGAAATTGCCAGGTGCTGAACAAAATATACAGAAATACTTGGGAATGTGTTGATGTATTGTTGCGAGGAGTGCGTGTTCTCCATTTCTCTATCTTTAGAAACTGTGAGGAATCTTCAGGTAGAGAAATGCTTTTTAAAAGTAGTTAAATTTAAATGTTTGCTTCTATTGACCCGTGTTTTAGTGTGATAAACTGAACCCCATAAGGAGTGTGTGTTGCAGTGTGGGTGACTGAGCATTGGCACAGATTGTCCAGAGAGGGTGTGGAGCCTCCCTCCCTGGAGACATTCCAGAACTGTCTGGATGCAATCCTGTGCCATGTGCTCTGGGTTGACCCTGCTGGAACTGGGAGGTTGCACCAGATGACCGCACTGTGGTCCCTTCCAGTCTTACCCATTCTGTGATTCTGCGTTCACCAATATCTCAGACGATTCTTCACTGTTGCTTTTGTCCTTGGGAGCTCAGGTGTGTAGGTTTTGTTAAATAAATCTGCATGAAGAGAGCTTTATCCTTCCTCCATCTCGGACATGCAGGGAATGCCTTTCAGACTCATTCTGCTGCCTCTTCTCAAGCTGTAGTGAAGGCTGTGACTATTCCCTCAGAGCTCTGAGGTGGCTTTGCAGACCCACTGCTGCCACTGCAGAGCTCTGCTGCCTTCGGAGGGGTGCAGCAGCTGGACAGACAGACAGATGTGGCCTTGGCAGGCCACGTGTCCATCCTAGTGCACAGAGCAGAGCCTGCAGGAGTCTGTCCCTGCCAGGTCACACCTGCACACAGCCTGCTTAGGTGGAGATCTACAAAGTGCTGAATTGGACTTATTTTCCTAAGAACTAATTGGGAATTAATTACTAAGTATTTTGCAAAACAAACACAAAAATGAGGTGTTAGCTCAACAGTATATTTTACAAGCTCTAACAGAAAGTTATCGGGCCACCCCTGAAACTGGTCCCAGTTTGGTCACTGACCCACAGTGTGGGACTGCCAGGGCAAAGCAACAACTCTGTGTCTTCCATGGCCTGGCCCAGCCCAGTCCCCGCTGTGAGGAGCAGTTCTGGGTCTTCCCTGTGCATCATGGCCTTGCAAAGTACTTCTGGATGATTATTTTAATTTATGTAACTGTGGAGTGTGTGTTGTTGACATGCAGTACTCAGTTACCTGGCTTTTCGTACTCGATCATGGCTCTCCCCGTGGTTTCAGTAACGTCCTGTTTAACACCCTCATGACAACAGTTGTCCCAGGAAAATGGCAAAGTGTGACAAAGAGAGAGATCTATGCACACGTGGGGGTGACACCAGCTATCACCCGGATGTCAACATCAGTGACAGCCTTCAAATGAGTTGTCTTGCTTACAGCTCTCTTTAGCTACTTGCTTTCCTGTAAACACTGTTGTATTTTCCCTGTTGCAGGGTAAATCGGATCTGAAATCATCTGTGCAAGTGCAAGGGGGGATTTTCTCCATGGCAAGGGCCTTGTTAAAGTTGGAAGTTCTCCCTGTGAAGCAACACATCCCCCTTCTGTGAGCAGATTTCTCCTGGAATGCTGAGGATTTGTTTATGGTGAGTAGTTGTTATAAGCAAGATACAAAATAGAAGGATATGAAAATAAAGCCACAGGCTGGAAATCAAGAGAGGTAAGGCATTCTGTATTGTTTTACATAGTGTATATTTTTCTGATTTTGCTTTTCAGCAATGTATCATTATAAGTATTGCAAATTTTAAAATTTACTCCATTACCCACTGGGTGGGGGAGAAGGACAACTTGTTCTCAGTGTGATTTAATGGTACAAAGCCCAGCAAATTGACTGTCACATGCAGCACGTTTTTCTCCTCATTCTCTCTGCCCTGGAGTTACCCTTATTTGTTTAATGTGTTGTCATGCCATAGTGCCTTGTACAATAGCTCTGCTTGGCTGCCTCCCTGAATGGGGAGCGAAGGGAAGGAGGAGGATGGATTCCCCCTCCTGCATCTCAGTGCAGCAGTGGAGAGTCCTTGTTAGGTATGTTTGGGTTTGGAGCAGAGTTTAGAGTGTGCTACAGCTTTGTGGGATTAGCAGAGGCTTGAGGGGCCCAATTTAATTGAGTGTTCTGGCTGTATTGCTTTCAATGTCCTTTGCAATTATGGATGTAGAGAATATCTGGTATCTAAGACTGAAGTGAATTTCTTATTTCAAATGTTATAATATTGACCAGTAATAAAATAAAAATACAAGTAGAGGGAGAGGACCTTTACAAATTGATGTTTGGTCATATAATAGTTACCATAAGGGAGGGCTGAATATAAGAAGCTTAGAGTGAGGCTGGACCTATTCCAAACACTTTTTACACTCTTATGAAAAATTTAAGGAAATAGCATGTTGAACACTTTCTACTTTAATTATGAAAAAATAAATTATAAAATCAGACTGTCTGGCTGAAGTCTCTTGGACTCTAACAATAACATACCTTTCTGCATGTCTAATGTAGTATGCAGTTACATGGGTTTTATTTTAGACAGAAGCTAGAAAATCTAGATTTCTTTTTTGAAAACACTGTTAGATAAGAAGCCTGGTTTGAGTTTAATGACTTTCTGTAAGGTACTTTTTCCCATGTCCTAATGCTAAATGAAGAAAAAGAGGAAACATTTTATTTTCCTTCATCACCATATGATACCAGGGTACTCTTTAGGCAATCCCCTTACATCCTTCCTCGCTAACGTGCCCAAGATTTTTCTCTGTAGTTAGCCCCCCTTTAATTATGGAAGGACACAAGTACCCAGAATGGGAAACAAACTCAAGCTGTAAGCCTCACTTTTGACCTCTGACAATGCTTCACACTCCTGTTGAGCCTTCCATAAGAGGATCTCCACATGCTCACAACCATTAACAAATACAACCTGCCAGCTGCCTTGGTAGGTGAGCACTGTGTTCGTATGCTGCTCCTTCAAATGGGGAAACTGAGAGACATAATTTCTGCTTTATTGCCTGAAAAAGCTCTTTGCAGAACATACAGAGGGATGTGCTTGCCTGGAGGAGATGAGAGCATAAAAACAGCCACAACAGAACAAATGGATGGGGGAGAACAAAAGAGATTGGGGCGAATGAAAAGGGGAGAAAGGCTGCAAGACCGTGTGGTCACTTTGGGAGTGATGTGCAAATCTTTATGCTATGACTGTGGATTTCATTTGGTAAGGCTTGAGATTTCTCTCTGTCACATGTGTTGAATTAAAAACCAGGGACAGGTCTGAGAAACATCATGGACACAGGTCAAGAGAAGCTAAGCAGCACGTAATTCAAGCTGGTAGGAAGAAAGCAGTTTAAAAGTGGTTCATCTGCCACAGACAGCGGAATAAGGCAAAGAAAGGCTGCCAGGAGTGAGGCTTGGCTGACTTGGGTGCAGCTGTGGAAAGCCAGAGGTCTTTGCCAGCACAGTGCTGCCTGCCCCCAAGGAGCACCAACAGGTCACTGGGGAGCAGAACCAACCAGCTCCAGTACCTCTACCTCAAAACACCTTTTATGCATTTCCTGACTAATCAGCCTTGGGTGACAGATGCATCCAAGATGATTTTGAGGAAAGGGGAATGTTCTTTCTGTGAGATGATGTTAGGAAGATGCCTTTCTACTGTGGTTTTTGTTCTTGTCTATTTTAATGCACAGCAGCTTATTAGAAGATAGGAAGCCTTCAACACTGAAGAGAGGGCTGTGGCATCAACATGTATTATTCAGGATTCTAGAAATTGCTATTACTGTGCTTCATTTTATATCCAGAAATATATCGCTGTTGAAAATGAAACAGATTGGTAGACCTTCATCTGTAGGATGACTTTTGTGAAAAGTTGCATGCAGAGAAGGGCAAAATAGAGCTTGACTACTGCATGCTAGAAACTATTGGCTATATTTTGATTAATATTTGTCACTAGCACCACTTAATGTCAAATGCTTATTCAGCTTATGATTTAAAGTCATACAATGCACTGCATAATTGTAAGTAGCAGACATTTGTGCATCTGGTATTTAAATGGAGTATGTGTACTTTGCATTCCAGAGCATCCCTAAGCACTGCTGTTAGAATTGTCATTTTAAAAATATGTTTTGTCCTGCTTTTAGAGCACATTTAATCTTTTCCTCATTAATCTGCTTTCCCTAAACCTTTCTCTAATTCTTCTGAAGGATCCCCCACCTGCTGTGCGGGCTGCACAACACAGTGAATCTAATCATGTCTGGAATTATCATTTTTATCAGTTTAATCCATATTTTTCTGTTATTTGCTTTCCAAAGCCTTAGACATTTTATGCACTGTGGTAAGTAATGGAGCAATTGTGGTGGTTAGTGTCTTTTCAAAAAAAGCAGTGACAATACAGTTAAAATAATCAATTTAGATTATTTTCTGGAATGCAGCATTAGTGTTCCATGGAAGTTAAGCTTGATCCTTAGAATTATGGAATATATTTTAAGCTTCAAATTGTAGATGAGTCAAGAAGTGTCCTTGTGTTTGTTCAAGCAATCGTTCTCAATTGTCCTGATCAACACTTGCATGTTGTTGATTGCACACTCAGCATTCTGCTACCTCCCTGAATTTGTTCACATACTTTTTTTAAAGAAGTCTTATATTCATATTTTCTTGAATGCTTTTATGAAATTAATTACGGCTAAGATAGCTATTTTCTTCATGCTATGATTTCCTATCGTGAAGTGCAGTTTCCAACATTTGAAGAGAGGAGTAGCTTAGCTCAAGCAGCTGCTTTTATGGAGCTCATCTACATTTACAATGGTCTGAAGAAGAGAATTTTGTTCGGTGTTTCATTCTCTTCCTCCTCTCACCTGTGTTGCTTAGGATCGTAGGCAGATACTGGTACTGGCAAGGTCCTCAAAAAACAGAATCTCCCAGCAATACCCTGCACTAATTTGGAAGAGAATGTTTTGCCACAGATGCTCAGGAGCAAACCAGATGACTTCATGTAGATGCCACAAGTGAATAGCTGTGGAGGTGCCATCCTGGTTTTCAGGTTTATCCTTTCCTTCATTTATGTCAGAGCTGCATTTCTCTCCTGCTCCTGCCCTTCACTTCTTGTTTTGCTGTGAGGCTCTGGGATGCTTGGCAACAGCTTAGCTGCTTGTCTACATAAAGGTCTGGTAGTGCTACATTGGTGAGGCTGTTCTGTAAAAACGTAATTTAGCAGAATTTTTGCATAAACTCTCAGACGGTAAAACATTTGCAGAGAGCTATGGTTTGTACTATTTTCATTCAAAGCAGGACATTATGGCTCCAGCCACATTTCATTATCCATTTGAATAACATTTTTCAATTTAAAGCTCTCTGTCTAACCACGAGCACTAAATTAATACTAGATTCCCTCTCTGCCTAGTGGGAACACTAAATAGATAAATAAAAATCATTGCAGGATAATTGTAGGTGCTGTGGGCTGAAAGCCAAACCAGGCCAATTCAGCCTTTGAGCCCTGTCTGTCTGCTTTTCTTTTTCCTTGCCCATCATAATAGGGTATTCAATTATAATCTTTTTTCTGCGTGCACAGTGGAGGTTTGCATACAGTGGCCCAGAGGCATTATTAATCTCAGTGCATTTGGAGAGTGAGTGAAAAGACTAAAGGTTTGGGGGGGAATCTCTCCCCCCTGTAGCTGTATTCATCACTTAGGGTCTTTGTCAAAAATGTACTTTTCTTTCTCCCTCCCCCCATTCCTTGAAGCATAAGCTGGAATTGACTCCAGAAGTTAAAGGACAATGGAAGCATTAGCACAGGGATTATGGATCTTCGTGTGCAAGATGGGGGCTGGGGGGAGAAGGTAGAGGCATACTACTGGCAGGAGAGAAATTTAAAATTTGTGGCTAGACCAGTGCGCACCACTACAGACGAAAAAGCAATAGTGCAATCTCTATTCACATGAAGCTTTTCAGGGACCTGAAAAGAGTATACAAAAGCTGTTTCTGAAGCTGGTACGTAAATACTTGGATTGCAAGTTTAAGTGTCTAAAGAAAATTTTAAAGAAAAATATTGTGTATGAGTGTGTTTTCCAGTGAAAGAATAGACTTCTGGTAGCTTGTGACTTTCTGTAATTGATTAAATCCAAGTCCTTTGGATAGGTTCTATAAATGATTTGTGACTGGTTTTGGTTTGTTTGGTTTTGGTTTTTTTTTAATGAGCACTTCCCCATAATATTCCCATGGGGACTTTAAGGTTTGGAGCAACTGAATGTTATGGCTTCGATTGAAAGGGTTTTGGTGGCATTTAGCTGGGTGTGTCGCCATAAACTTGGATCAGGTGTTCAGTATTGCAATCAATTCAATATGATTTTCACGGCAATTTTCTGCTGAGGGGCGTGGATCAGCCATGGACCACGATGGGGCAGTGAGCCAAGTCACCAGGTCATAATCTCTATTTGGTGTAGGTGAACCATGAATTTTAGCAGTCCAGATTATCAAATGGGTAAGTGTTGCTTTCTCCTAGTGAAGACACTGAACTTTGGTGCTTTAACTTTGGTAGTCAAGCTGATTTGTGCCCTGCAAATTAAAGGAGCATTATTGCTTCCTCAGCTTCAATGAAATTGGTTCACTTCATCTGTAGTCACACAGAATTACTTACAGAGCTTTTCCCAGTCTTCCCATGTGGGTCTAGCAGAGACTCTTTGATTACTGTCCTCTTTAAAGCAGAGTAAAGTGTTTATTTTGTTTCTGTGGTATTAGATCTTTTCCAAAGGTTTTGGTGCCAAAATATTTTTGAACTGCCTGGACATATCTAAGTAGGAACTCTAGAGGAAAATCTATTGTGATGCCAAAATATATTCTCAGGGATGCCTGCCTTTCTTATATCCTACTGACCCAAAGAAACAAGATGAGAAATTATTTTAATGTCAAATAAAAAAATGGCCCTCCCTTCCATTGTTCACCCTCCCCTTTTGCTAGAACTGCTACAATGATTGCTCAAAAGGGAAAAACCCAACTAAGTTACCTGTTAGAGTCTTTTAAAAAACAAACAAAAAAATTTCCCCAAACTTGTGCAATAGACTTGACGCCTGCCTCCTGGTAAACCGGGATTTTTCAGAATCTGATTTAACCTGGATAATGCTTTAACAGTGTCTTCCAGCATAAAAGCTTTAACATTTCACATCAGGACCTTGATTTACTTACCATCTGCTCAGAGGTCTGTCATCAACAGAGATGATTTCTAGCTCCCTTCAGATAACTGGCGTTTGGCAGAGTTCTGCTAAACAGTCTATAACCTTGAAGACAAGGAGTATATGATAACCCATGCATACCAGTTAACTTCTGAGTGGCTTAATAGTCTCTTTTCCTAAATAAATCTGCCAAATACTTCAGTTTGGTCCTGGTTTTCCCTGAATTTTCCTTTTTTATCCTTTAAGTCAGAAAAAGTCAATGACACCTTGGAGGCAGTGAAGTAATTCTCTTTTTTGTTTTGTCTTTATTTACCATTAACATCCTTAAACTTGCTTTTCTTTTTGTATTTTTTAATGAGTTTTCCAATGCTGTTTCCATCAGAAGACTTGATCTGAAGATTTATGTATATGTGGGCAAAAAAATGAAGCTATTTTTTTAGTGTGTTATACCAGTAAATTCAAGAAAATTATTAGGACCAGTTTGTCAAAAGTCACGCAATCAAAAAACAATTGAGTTCAATTTTAGCTTTAATAGCAAGTTTGACTTTTCAGGAGGTTAATAATGCATTTCTTAGGCTGTTGACTTAATGGTAGCATTAGTCATTAAACTTAAAGAGCAAAAAAATATTTCTATAGAGGCACTGGCATGCTTAAGAGCCTGCTGAAATTTAGGTTTGGATGTTAAGACAAGCTTAGCAGTATTTGATTCAGACCTAAGCACGTAGACCAGAGTTGCTATTAGACCAAGGCCAAAAACTTTAGTGAGGTTAGTCTTTCTTTTAATTTAGCAGATAATTATAGAAATTTGAAATGATATCATCCAAAATTACAGCAGCTCTTGAAGCAGTGGGGATTCTGCAAACAAATAATGTCATTTCCCAGGGTGCACAGGAGACAGACCAGCTGATGTCTCTCTCAATGTATTGGATCAATTACAGGACAGATGGGTGGTTTCTTTCTATATATTTTACTTTTGTTTTTACTCTTGGTTCAAAATCTGCTTTTTTTCTACATGCCTTTTTTTGACTGATTGGGTGGGGAGGATTTTTAGGATAAGCTGGCCAGTTCTCTTCAGACAACTGGAAAGACTGAATACTGCAGCTGGGCCAAAATCAACGAGGAAGAGTTCTTGTTGTGACCAGGACACTGCATTCTACCTCGTCAGAATCCCACTCTGCTCTTCTATTCTGGGAACAATTCTGACTTGCTCCCTGTTTCTATCTGTAGCAATAACAAGCAGTGTGCTGCTGGACAGAGTTGAACTGAGATGAATTTGATCTCTACTCTCTTTCCTGATCATTTAAACAGGCTTCAGCCTGCAGTGTCCAAACCCCTTGGCCACTTGAGAAACAATTGCTGGAACCTTTGTCTTCATGGACAAATTCTTCTCAGCAAAAATTCTTCATAACATTTTTAGCCTCATCTCGTCAAAAACTGTCAAAAATAGGTCAACTTTGCTTCCTTCTGTCAAAAGAAGCAGCAAGCAGTTAGAGATGACTGTGTGAGCCATATTTTGGGACAGGGAGGTGCATCCCAGTATGCACCCTGCATCCAGAGCTGTGTATTTGCTCCATGGTTGTGGGTTTGCGTTCAATATGATTTTTGCTGTTTTGGGGAGGAGGACTTAAAAGGCCAGTTGGGAATTCAACCACAAAGCATCTGAGTTGCAAAAGGAGACTTTTAATGTTTAATTTGTCAAAACATTCTGCAATAGTCTCTTGGATGGTTTGGGTATCAATTTTAATGGCATTATGCCTATGTGCTTTGTTTTCTCTATCTAAGATGGAAAACTGAATAGCAGAACTCTGAATGGTGTCCAGGTGCAGCAACACCTTTCTGTATTGCCTTTCGAATTCCTGACTGTGCACTAGGACTGCAATCAATTTATAATAAGGTTTGGCACAAAACACCGTAATTCGGCTCTGAAAGAGCCAAAATTAGCTTAGCCATGATTAGCCTATGAATGTTTCTATACTGCTTGTGATTGACAGGAGTCCTGTGGACTTGGTACTACAAATAGATGTGATTTACGCCTCAATGGAAGTTGCTTTGTTTACTGCTAGGCATGTTAAAATAAGAAAACCCACTTTGCAAATGCGTTGTTCTTGAAGCCCTGACGCTTGTTGATCAGTGCCCAGGCAGTATCACAGCATCTGTTTGTGCTGTAAACCTCTGTCAGCTCTGCCCGTGCACATGTTCCTTTTTGTTCGTGGCTCTCCGTGAGAACAGGCTGGGAACATCTCCTGGGTGTACAAGGAGGGCCATTTGCTATGCATGAGACGAATTTCTGTGCCCCAAAGTGCCTTGTGACACAGGTCAAAACCAGTGTGCTTTCACTTGAGGGTAATTAATCTAAATGTGTATCAAAAAGCTAGAAAGATTACATATTTCCACAGAAATGGTAGTTTTCTGATTTGGCTCTATTGTAGCACGCATCAAGAATTTATTGTGACCAAGTTTGGCATGTTCCTGGTGGGATTTTCAGGAGATTTAGAATCTCTGTGGCACTGACCTACAATGGAGGAGCTGGAAGGCTTAATTCTGAAAATCTACATAAGCTTGGAGGAAGTTGGAAAGAAAACAAGATACCATGATCAAACCTACTTCTCTTTGAGATTAGGAGTTCCTTGGTACTAGAATGTTGATTCTTATAACGTATTTTCAGCTAAATTTCTGTCCTTGTTTCCTTCCACTATTTATTCTTCTGCTGCAGCTTCGTTCTGTGCTCTGTTTTTTTTATCATGCTCTGTCAAACTCACCACGGTGTCAATCTTCAGGCAATCTCTTTATCTTACTTTGACCTTCTGCAAGGTATCTCTTCTGTTTCCAAGCATCACCCACACTAATACATTAAATTGCTCTGACAGTCTTTCAAGCAAGTAACGTGTTACACTGAAAGATCTGTATATGTAAACCTCTCCAAATGTTATATTTTAAACAGAAAAATCTCTTACGGTGTTGTGGTTTGACTCTGGCCAAACGCCAGGCACCCACAGCAGCCACTCACTCGTTCTCTCCCCTGCCACAGCTGGGCAGAGGATGGAAGAAGAAGGGAAAAGAGATTTTAACACAAGGTCCATGAGTTGAGATAAGGAACCGAGAGAAAACGCTCCAAGGACAAAACAGGCTCAACTTAAGTTGCAAAGTGAAATTTATTACTACCAGAGTTAGAAGGAGGATATGAGAAGTAAAATAAACCTTTAAAGACACCAATCTTCTTTTCCCCCCCACCTGCTCCCTTCCTTCCTCCCTCCCTCCCACCAACAGTGCAGGGAGAGCACAATGTGGGGGTTCAGGTCAGTCCATTTCCAGGATCTTCTTCCCCTGCTTAGGGAAAGGAGTCCTTCCNAATGTTGGCACCTCACCCACGGACTGTGGGTGGCTCTGCATCCCTCATAGACCCCATGGACTGCAGGGGGGACACCCCGCCTCACCATGGGCTCACCACGGCCTGCAGATGAATCTCAGCTCCAGAGCCTGGGGCACCTCCTCCCCCTCCTTCTCCACTGACCTTGGTGTCTCCATGTTGTTTCCCTCCCATGTTCTCACATCCTCCTCCTTCTCTGGCTAAAAGCAGCTGCGTGCACACTTTGTTTTGATTTTTCCTTAAATATGTCACCACAGACGTGTAACCAACCTTTCTTAGTGGCCCAGATTTGGCCAGTGGCATGTCCATCATCTTCAGAGCCATCAGGGGTTGGCTCTGTTGGAAATGGTGAAGGTTTCCAGAAGCTTCTCACAGGAGCCATCTTTGTGCCCCCCTCCCCACTAAAACCACAACATGTGGTAAACAACTAAGGCTTCTAGATGTAAGGCTGGATTGGCTATGACATTATCAGCCCTTCTGGACTGGTGAAGCAGCACCAACAAAAGAGATTTTCATCTGCAAGTGCCTGAAAGAAAGAAAAATAATTTTAAGTGGACAGAGATTAGTTTCTGCTTGCTGATCCTCGTCTGGCCTGTGATTCTTTAAGTCATTACGGGTGGCATAAATTAGAGTAACCTGAAGGGGCCAGGATAAATTAGGGCAACCTGTCTCGGAAGTAAGGGGCTGAAACCAGGGATGTGATACCACTCCATTTTCCCATTCCTTTGGTGAGTGGTGCTCTGGCACAGAGGAAGGGTCTTCCCTGTTCTCTTTTTTTGTTACAATAATTTTGGGTGCCAGAAATTACAACAGCATAATTATTTTTTTAGCGTGTAATACTCTTTTGATACACTTTTTGTATTTAATTCTCTAAATAGCCAGTCTTTTCCTTAAATGTCCTGGCTATGTTTCCCTGATGTAGTTTCTCATTTAAGACTGTAATGATCTCTGGAGCTGCCAGAAGTATTAGATGATTCTGTTAAACATTTGGAAACTGTCCCAGTTTCTGCTTCACCTTCAGAGGGGGTGATCTTCTGTTTAAAGTCCTCCATTGATCTTCTGTCTTTCAAAACTTCTCCAAAATGCATGAGAGCAGACTGCAAACGTAAATCAGGCTTAAAGAAAATGTATTCTGCTATCCTCACTAAAAGTAGGTAAGTAGAAGGTAATGCAGTCTGGTCATGAACTACCAGCTAAATGAAAGGGCCTGGATCTTCTGTCATCCCCTCTGTTACTCTGGATCCAAAATCTCACAGCTCCACTCACAGCATGGTTTCTGTCTGGAGGTTTACCCTTGGAGCAAGCAGATATGCTAAACTTGTGCTAATTCAATCTGATTGGATTCTTTATTAGATAGATATTCTTGCCTTTTTTTTCTAAGTAATTCTTACAGATCTTAATCTTTCGCGCTGTTTTCAACTTCTGGGAAGCCATTTTCACAAAACAAATATTTAAGGGTTTTTAATATTTACATAAGCTTTGGGAAAACCATCCTCATTGAGAAGGCAGATGAAATTCTGCAAGATATTTTTGGGCTCAAAAGTGGGCCCATCTTCCTATGAATATTTTGACTGGTTTGATTTTTTTTTTTTCGTGTTATTTAATATATTTTCAGTGTGATCAAAATCTGTCCAGAAAAGATAGTACCATGCTACCAAAAATATAGTCTATAACATGGCAATTTTGCATTTGCCATGTTGTCCTCTCCAGGGAAAGATTAGGTAAGAGAGTCTCTCCACTGCTTCTGGCTAAGGAACTTCAGTGCTAATCTCTGGGTGCCTTAGGGATGACAGGAGAAAAGATTTCAAATAATGTTGATTCTTGATCAAACTTGATTTTAATGGAAGTGTCTTTTAAAAAAGAGTATGTAATTGACCTGTCTTTGTTCAGCCTAATGTGATTGAGAGGAGAATTAAATAATAACTGACAGACACATCACTTTTTTAAGCATACAGAAACAGCTACTGTCAAATATGCAAACACAGAAGGCAAGGAAAAGCCTCACACTGCTCTGTAGTTTCAACTGAGATGAATTACATCAATAGATCTCCTGCAATTCTAAATCCGTTTCAAAGAGTGTTTTCAGTATAATAAAAATATACTTTCTTACTACAATTCTGAATGTCAGGAATGGCTGGGAACAAGTCTGACTAGAATAACAAATTGTCACTAGTCAACTTTCTAGTGGGTGTCAGTGGGCACCAAGCCTATTATGCTGCAGGAAATTTTCACTGTAAATGTGTTAAGAGGCCCTTTGAGTCCTCCTGGCTTGCGCAGTGTTCCTTGCTATGCACACCACTGTGCTGTGCTTTACTAACAGGACCCCATTGTACAGAACTCAAGATGTAAACAAGAAAAAATACAGGCAAGGGATCATGAAAACAAATTTTGAGGTAGATGGCTTGCTGGAGTCATCTCTCTGTTCTTTATCAAATACTGAAAAACATTTAAAGCATGTTATAGTGAGTTAGAAGGCATGTGGGCAGGAGCATCCTGTTCATAAAACAAGGTACCAGACCTGGAAGAAGTAAGGTTTGGAGCACCTTCTGGGAAATGGTCTGGCATTCTGGGGACAGGAAGCTGCAACTAGGAACCGGTGCTGGAAAAAGCCAGTGGTGAACTTGGAAAGGCTGACTGGTAACGAGAGGTTCAGATCTGATGAATATTCTCAATACAGCCAATTGACTGGGGGTGTGTGTGTGTGTGTGTGTATATATATAAATTAGTGTGAGTATTTCTTAATTAACCTTACAGTTCTGGAGAAATGATGCCTTGCTTGGTTCAACAGAATGAATACTAATAATGCTGAATAGTTTGAGAGCCAGAAGTGGCCAAAAACTTGTCTAGGACAGTAAGTAGTAACTCTAGATTCTTTGGATGGAAACAGTTTGAGTTTGAGTTGAGCAATACTTAATTTATAGGAGTAAATGAAGCATTAGTTGAATTATCAATGCGAGTAACAGTTTGATCTGTAAGGGGTGCAATGAGTCTCCTGCTATATGAAGTGCAATTGGCTGTTTATCTTGGTAGACAATAGAGAAGGTAGAAAATAATCCAGATCCTGCAGTTGGAAGTGAATATAGCAAACAATCAAAATCATGGCTAATAAAACACAGAAATCAGTACTTTGAGTGAAATAGCCCACCATAAAATCAGTTTTAACACCATGAGCTGCCAGACAGCATGGGTTTTTTTAGCTTCAATTTTAGAAAGATAAACCCCATTCTCCTGGGAGGTGTAGAACAGTAGGTCTTAAGAGCTTGTAGTGTCCATATTTTGCTTCAAGCAGCTTTCGAGCACTGCTGGGAAAAGAGAGGGTATGGTACGTCCCATACAGTAGAGGATTTCTGTAAGGATTCAACTAGTTAGTTCCAATTAAACTGCCGGCTAAAAGGCAGTCATCATAATTTGTGCCCTGAGCAAACAGAAGCATTTTATAATCAATTCATTGACTTTGTTGCCACTGATCGAAAGACTTTACAATCAGCACAATGTGTTCAAATCATCCCTTTCTCACAAAAACCAGAGCAGGAGGCTGTGCCTGCTGGAGGCTGTGCAGAGCCTGTTGTGCAAGGCAGTCAATAAAGAATTACAGGAATCTAATCCTGAGGAAAGACAAAAGTGTAAATGGCCTTTCCGAGGGCTTCCTGAGATGCAAGTGACAACTGCTTGGCAGTGGCCTTTGCGAATGGTGCAGAGATGATGTAGGGGAGATGAAATGCTTCTCTGTGGTCTAACATGGTTCTCAAACGTTTCCATCTCCCAAAGAAAGCATTTGATTGCAAACCTCAGAAATACGCGGTGGAGAGATAATCTCCTTTGAGCTCCACAGCCAAGAAGCAGCATGATTGCCTTGTTCAAGGAAAGTTTGACACGGAATTGAACATCCACCAAAAATGCTACTGCTGATGTTACTTAGTCTGCATCTATAGGAATTATGTGAATTCTGGACAGAAATACTAGAAATAAGCTTAATGTTGTCCCTTATAAGAAGGGTTTTGCTTTTGCCTGCAAAGAGCTTGCTTTTTTCATGGAATAAGCATGTCCCTAGAATGCAAGAATCACAGTGGAGTCTGACAGAAAGTGGTTACCTTTCCCATTATCAAATATAGCAAAAGAATCTTCTTTTTGATCCAGATCTTCCTCTGTTACTTTATGTACCTCCAGGGCTTGCTATCTGAACACCAATGGAGCCTTGCAAGGGAGAACTTGGAATCTGTGAACATGCCAAGCTGCTTACATGCTGCTGCTGATATCAAAGAACAGATCAAAATGCAGTTGTGCATACACTTGAATTTCAGATTGACTTCTTAAGGTGCTGCTTCCACTAAGCAGCAAATTCAAGTATTCAAATGAGCTGTGGGGAGATCCTGCCAAGGAGACAAGGGTGGGCCTGTCTCAAAGAGCACAAGGCTGCCTGTAGCACACACAGTGGATGTTAAAGTCCAGTATTTAATTTCATTTTGTATAAGATCTGTGTATTCCTGGGATCTGCTTTTTCCTCAGCTTTGCCTTATATCCTAAAAATTCAAAGTAGATATACAAAGATACTCTTACAAGTTAAATTTTGTAATTTTTAATTGTGTGCTTCCTCAGTTTTGATGAATCAAGGAAAAAACACCTTTCTGTATCTTCCTTTTGACTTCTTTTGAGAGGAGGTAAGAGGAGAGTGGCATCTCTGCCTTAGACTCAGAATACAGCGCTCCTTTTCAAAGCCTTCTGCTCCGAGAAACAATGAAAGTTGCAGGGATCAAAAGGGTGGGAAAAGGGTGCAGCAGAGATTATGCTTGATCTGTGACACAACTCTATTGTGAAAATGCGACAACTTGGAACTTCAAGGCTGAACCAGAAATAGGAGACAGGGAATAAAGCTGAGAGGAAAAAAATACTTCAGGAGAATGAAACACATTAAAGAAAACTGGGGAAAGAGGAGGGCCAGTGATAAATGGTGAGTGACAAAAGAAACTATAAAAAATAAAGGCTAAAGCAGAAAGATCTGAAAGGATAGAGAGTGAAGTTCATTTTCTTGAAAATAACTGGAGTAATTAAACTGCATTGAAATTTGGAAGAAGCATAAATTCTTTACATAAAGGTTATCTAGAAAATTATTTTTTAAATCCAGAAATTCATTACAATTTTGCTGGCACTTGTTCTTACTGCACTCTTGTGGTGCCTATTTGCTTATATAGTTGTATACGTGCACAGGGAAGTGCTTATAGAACTACTGTCTTAATTGAAGCAAACATTGAAAAAGCACTGGTAATGTTGTAGAGACAATTGGTAAAAATCATTTCAACAACAAGGCAAAAAAGGGTAATTTATTTAAAGTTTGAAGGCTGCATGGCATGTAAGGCAGGAGTTATGCTCATGGAATGAAAACATACATATTTTTTTGTATGAGGTAGGAATCTCATGAAAAAAATAGCATTTCATTGTAAAATCAAAGGCTATGATATTTTCTCATGAGAGAGTAAGAGTAAACTGATGGCTGTTTCTTTGATTTTTTTTTTTCCCCCAAACTCATGTTCTTAGTTTGGCTTGCTTAGGGTTTTTTTGTGGTTTTTTTTTTGGTTTTTTTGTGGTTTTGTTTTGTTTTGTTTTGTTTTCGTGTTTTTGGTTTTTTTTTTTGTTTTTGTTTGTTGGGTTTTTGTTTTGGGTTTTTTTGTTTGTTTTGGGGTTTTTTGTTGTTGTTTAGTTGGTTCTCTTAGGGGATTTTCAGGGTTTTTTTTTTTGGTGTTACTGCCCTATTTTTGTTATGAAAATTGCGTATGGCATTTTAGTACAGCTGAAAATTGCTATTTGACCTCAAGGTAAGCGTTTGCTAAAATGGAATTTGGAGACTCCTTTAAAAATTCATCCTGAAGGAGCTGCTGTAAATAAATGCTTCTTTCTAGCATTAACAATCCAAATGCTGAACCATTAAGGACTCTGAAAAGAAAGCTGATTATAAACCGCCACTGAAAGTTATTATTTTTCTGAAAACCAGTTCATCTGCCTCAGTTTGCTCAGAGTAGGTTAAGTAACACCAAGCAGTGTGAATTCAATTATATGGAGATGTGTAGAGTCATGTCATTGTGGCATAATAAGCAGGTAAATCTAAAAAAACCCCGCCCTTATCTAAGTTTATGTTGATATAAAATGTGTATCAAGATTATATCTACATATTTAAGATACACTTAAGGAGTTTGTTTAAGAAAATCTGAAGAGAGTTTTAAAACTGAGAGAATGATGAAACATATTAATAGAATTATTTCTATGGTTCAAAATTTTCTGAGACTGCTTTGTGTAGACCTGAATTCATAGTCATTATTCATTGTTATAGTGACTGAGAAGAGTTTCTTAGAAGTCTAATCAGTAAAAAGTTCTTTCAGGGATTTTCTAGTCTATATTGTATGAAAATCACATGGAATTTAATTTTGCAACAGGGAATAGAAGATGAGACTATGATAACATGGGAGTAGGACAAATAAAATTCTTGTTATATATGCTCCTTAAAATCCAAAATTGAATATATTTGGGCTTGATCTAAAGTCTACTCTTATGTGAAGAGTCTGGTAAGTTTTACAGTCTGTGAAAGTTGTGATTTGGAAATGTTTTTGCACAAGGAAAAAGAAACATTCATGTCTTAGGGTAAGAATGTGAGAAGTTTTGTCTTTCTCTGGGGCTCTCTGAAGAATGTCTTAGACGAGAGGTGATGTTCGCACTCCAGTCCTGGAAATACAGAAAGCCTTGGGTTTTGCCACGTGTCTTTTAACTGGATGCACTCAAATAATTCTCTTTGGGACCACAGCGTTACCTCTTTTTAGAGTCAAAAGCATTTGCATCCAAGTTTTTCCACGAAAGAACAGGATGAGCTGTACAAATTATGCAATCTGTAGAAGTTTATCTGTTCAGCTTATTTGTCTCTGGTTTTAGAAAGAGAAAGGAATTTAGCTCGCAGTTAAGGATAAACTAGAGGAGAACTGTCATGACCTCTGTTACTCTATTATTGCATTAGTTTCCTTAAAACCCTCCTGAAGTTTGAGTTGGGTACATGAAAATCCCTTCCTTGCTTTTGAAGAATTCTCCAGTTCTGTAAGCACATAGTGTCTCTGTGTTCATTTATTCAGCAGCAGCTGAGAGTGCTTCCTTCCTTGAAGGCTTGGTCCCAGGCTCTCTCTCTGCAGCTGGACTGAGTGCTAGCAGTGTATCAGGGCAACACCTGTACAATTCCTGCTTTCCTCACACTCTCAGTTGTAACAAAAGGATTGTGAATCGATGTAGCAAGAGGGCTGGGCAGTATTTCTTCTGCATTCAGTCAAGATTTAAACAAAAATACAAGCCTTTGCAAATCTTAATGAACAAAACTATGAACAAAGTTCCATTTTATGTTTTTGGAATGATCAGTCAGACATATTTATACCATCTGGCGGTGTTAGTTATTGTTCTGGTTTGTTACCCAGCAATTCCTGGAATAGCCTCACAGAAGAATGGCCATGATGAAAAGGCAAAACTCTCAGGAAAGTTTAATAAAGGTGACTTCCTGGTGAAAATACCTGATGAAGAAGCCTGAGGATTGTGGGTGAGGGGGACAGGGAAATGTCGGGGTGTGTGTGCAGAGAAATAAAATATTGCAAGCACAGGTGGTGGCTGACAGCTTTGTAGTTCCTCCCGGTGGTACTGCAAGAGCAGGCAAGCTCATTTGCCTCGCTCACAGACCAACCCCTTCGGACAATTTTCAAGTCAGTGGAAGTTTGGTATTAGTAAGATGGGAGCTGAGACAAGGCCTTTGTGTTTCTCAGTCTTTCCACCTCAAGCTTTAGGTGGAAACAATTGTGAAATGCTGCCAAGGCTGATGTGTTTCATATGAAATGTCTCTGCCCTGGGAGAAACACCCACAGGTCAGTGGTTCCTTCCAGCACTTTACCTTTGCCTCAGCAGCTGCTTTTACAGACATGAGAAACTGCCCTTTTGTGCATGATTTTCAGGTAGACTGATACATCTGGTTTCTAAGAAGTTAAGCCTTTAAATTCTGTATTAGTTCAGAGAAAGAAAGACTGCGTATCTTCCCTACCTCCCACTGTTTCTCTTGTACCTTTCCCAATTTTGTTCTGTATTAGTTTGGGGTATTTTTTCCCAAGACTTACAGTAGTTGTAAAAATGTGTAGCAGCTGAGCTTTTTCATGAAGCATCTGTTGGGGACAGAACTCAATCAGATGAGAAACATGAATGGCCAAACCAGATGCGCCAAACTCTTAATATTTTTCTCCAGGCTTGAAAACTCTGCTGTCATTTGCCTAAATACAGCTAAGACCCAGGCAACCTTATTTTGACAAGAAACTTAAATCAAGTTTTAATTAAAAAACTATTTGATTTTTTGAGAGTGCCTGTAATTAATACTATTTGTCTGACATTTCAAATGCTTTACTCACTGTAATTTTCTCAGCTGAAAGAGGTTTTAAGCATCAAGGGTATAAATTATATCCTGTTTTATACTATAAACTTTGAGGTGTGGAAGTTCTTCCTAACATAGCATAGAAACTTCTTTTGCATGTCAAAAAGCAGCATTGATACATAGTTTGAGTTAGGAAAAAATAATGCTGAACATTATACTTTTAAATTCAATAGTTTTCATTATAAATGATAAATGGATTTATTTTATGAATCATATACCCCTTTGTTGTGCATTCTCAAAATAATTATTTTCCGCTGCAGCACGAACCAGTAAAAAACTGCAAAGACTTTCTCAGGTACAGGTGTATCTGTAATTCTTGTCTGAGCTCAGCAGTGCACTCTCTTATACCAGTGCCTGCTGAAAAGTTGCAGGATGCTTCTAGGCTACGGTGACATCAGAACCATTTCAACAGGAGCAGCCAAACATTTTTGCAGTGAAGATGTTTTTTAGAGCTGCAATCACAAGGACAGAGATGGAAGTGTTTCCTGGATTGAGATTGTATAGAATTTATGAGGAGCTAGACTGGAAGTTTTGAGTGTGTTTAACAGTCTCGTGACAGTTCCCAAAATATTGGAGAGTAATGAGTTGAAGCTGGCCCATTTCATATAAAAGTAGAGCTAAGCAGTTAAACCAATCAAGTTCATTAGATTTGAGCAGAATTTTGAACAGAATTTTCCTTTGCTCACCATGAGCCTCCTGGGTTGGACTGAATATGGTCAAACCAACACTGGTTAGGGGGGGGTAATGCTGGGAGGTTAATTTGCATCTAAACTGGGAGGTTTCTCTGCCCTGGACCTTGCCCTGTAGATTCCCAGCTGGAGTCAGTGCATCATGGGGCTGTCACTGTGCTCCTCAGCATCTCTGCTTCCCCTGGGTACACTGCAGCTGGTTTTGTGAAATGCTCTGAGAAGGTGTCTCCCGCTCCCAGCTTCTCCTGAATTTTAACTTCACAAGAAGCTGCGAATGCAGGAGGATGTGGACGTCACTGTCTGTCACAGAGAAGCAATTTGCTTCTGAAAAGGCACTGACTTCCAACTCAGCTTCTGCTGATTAAGTGTTCAGCAAGACCTAAGAGATTCTGTCACAATGATCATTTTACATTGTTTTCAAACACAGAAATAAAGATTGAGATTTGTGTCACATCCTGAGCATTCCCCAAACTTTGTACCCTGCAGATCATGTGTGATGGTGCCGATCAGCAAACTCATGTCTCTGGAAGCAAGGGCTGTCTCTGAGCTAATTGAGTGTGGGAACCACAGCCTGATGGTGTGACAGGACGGACATTTTTGTGGGGGGAGGAATGGGAACTCTGTGCATGTTCTGAGTGTCTTCCCCCAGAAGGGCAGGCATCAATGACAGTGATGCTTGCACCTTAGTTGGTGTCACTTCACCCAGTCGCCTATCTAGTCCAGTCTGCTCACAGCCTTTAGAGTAGGAAACTGTGTAAGGATGTATCCTAAGGAGCAGCACGTAGCTGTTACCTTATAGACTCACACCATTCTCTTCCCCACTTGTCCTCTGGACAGCAGAGACGATTTCAACAGCAGAAGCTGTAAATGTATCTGCCTTATGCTCCCCTGGGTAACATATGTGGACCTTAGGTGGAGGAGGAATTAGAGCTGCCCTAAAACTTTTGTGAGAGCTCTAACTGCTGAGCTATTAGATGAAGAAAGAGTTTTTCCTGCAGCTTTTTATAAAAGACAGGTGTACCCTCTGGTTTATGGTAGAAAAAGCCTTTGTATTGGAAGTTGAGAGAGTGGGGGCAGCTCTCTCCCTGCAGTGAGGATTTGCTCACTTGGTGTCTGCAGCCTTAAGACATCTCTGCTGCTTTGTGTGAACCTCATCTCTGCCTAACCCTCCTTCTGCATTGAGGAGGAGCCCTGGGCGCCAAACTGGGCCCTGGGGATTGTTCTAAGCCTTGTTTGACTGTGAGTTAGACGTGAAGCTCAGTGGCACTGTGCAGAAACCTTTCTGTGAATTCTCTTCCAAACGCTTATGGAGTGCTTTTGAAAATACTTAGTTTTTCTTCTAGGCCTAATTTTCAAAGGTGATACAGGACCCTCTACTGAAAAGGGACTAGAGCTTCATGATCTGCAGACAATCAGCACTATCCAAAAATAATTCTCAGGTTGTGCTCCAGTGTAACCATTCTCAGTATTATTATGTTATATCCTGTCTTGGTCTGACCTCTGCAAGTAGTCTTTATTCTCATATTCCCATTTCATACATTGTGCCAGTGCCTTTGAGAAAAATTCAGATAAATCAGTAGAAAAATCTGTGTTCTGAATAAAGGAAACATAATTTAAATTTGTCAGAAAACTAAATACTCAGAACATTCCCTTGAAAAACAACTTTCAGTACATCCCTATTTTTAATAGACTTGCAGGAACCTGGGTGGCGTTTATGAAGATGTGTAACTCTCCCTGATTGAAAACCTGACTAAGCGTCAAACCTCATTTGTATCTCTAGATGCATAATGGAGCCCAGTTGATACAAGGTCACTGACTACAGTCTCTTTTCCTGTGTCATTTTAGTAGAGCTGAGATGGATGCAAATTTAGAGTTTACAGGTACTTTTATCTGTGAGAAGGGAGAAAAGTGAAAACTGAAAAAAGTAGTAAAGTGAGTGTTTTATGAAGATTACTAGAATCCAGAAAGTGGCATTTAGTTTTTTATTCATCTGTTGTTCAGTAAATCCCTCTCTCCCTTTGTGAAGATTAACCCCTGCCATTCTCCCCACAGAGACCCCAGTACAGAATGCAGTTCTGTCTGCCTCTTCTGGTTCTTTAATGATGCATGGAAACTTGAAACAGGAGATGATTTTTTCTTTCTGGGAATGCTCACAGATGAGTATATGGCTGTCATTCTAGCTTGTGTTTGTTCGTTTTATCACATCATATGAAAGACCCTGACAGAAAAGATTAAAAGCTTCCAAATCACTTATATGGAGACATAACTCGAGAAAGATGCATTTTCACTTGTGCAGCATAATTAAACCCACTAATGAGTTAAAACGTTAATACAGAAGCAACATAGAAAACTTTGTACTCAGCATTGAAGCATCCATCATTCTATACAGCTATAGCCCTCTACTTTGTTAGACCCTCTTGAGTTCCAAGTGTGATTTGAAATTGCCCTTCAAAATCTGTAGCTTGAGCATCCTTCTAAGGGGGTGAGAGGTGCTTCTACAATGTGGGAGCTGGTGGTAGCACAATAGTGCGGTGATATCCCAGCTCAGCAACTTTGCTTTGCCTCTCCGGGCATTTCAGAAGCAGAGAACTTGATAAAGAACAACTCAGCCGTCTTAGTCTAATTCCCCAGCGCAACTTGAGCTGGGCAAGCTGCAGTTGATGAGTCCTGTTTCTGAACATCTTTGGCTTGATAAATCCACATACAGCATAAAAGCAGTTCTAGCTGGGCTGGTCTTTAGATCTGAAAGCCCCTCCTCAGCCTAAAGTGAAAGACTTTTCTGTGGGGCTGACAACAGCCTCTAGTGAGGTCCTGCTGTTGTTCCCAACTTGTCAGGCAACCCAGAGCTGCTGCTTTGACTTGCTGGTGAGGGAGGGTATCCAGAATGAAAATGTGTTTGCATATGTGAAAAGCCTGGTTTTTGAGAAGTTTCTCTAAGATGAATCCAGCTCTAGATTTCCTTCTCCCGTCTTCTATTTTCACATGATCTCAAGTCTACCAAGTTTGGGGAACATTCAGGATGTAATGCCAATCTTAGTTTTTTATTTTCATCTTTGAAAACAACTGGAAGATGGCAATGAATGGAAAACCTGCCAGACCAACTTAATATGCTCACTAGTGGGTTGGCATTATGTCACCTCTGACTACTGTATTTTCTGGACATTTTTTTGCTGTTTTTGCAGGAGTATTGGGATCCTTTCTATTTCATGGGCATCTCTGAGCATTTAGACTGACCAGGCAGGACAGTCTTCAACGGGAATTTGCGAAGTATGGTCATGGAATGGCATACTTTGGGATTGCTTCTCTCAGGAGCAAGTGGCCTCCATTCATTTTGCCAAATGAATTGCAGTGGCCAAATTAACTTTGGCAGTACTCAATAGACTACCTGATCATCAAAGCTGTACCGGAGAGAAGCTCTCCCCCCATTAGCCAGGGACTTGTGAGATGGCCTGTGTTCCAGGGACTGGAGCACTCCGTTGCTCAGAACTGTAGGTTTGAGGTTTGCATGTTCCTGATTCCAGAAAAATCCCCCTGTCCCACTAATCTAAAAGGCAAAAAGAAGATGGGGAAAACATTCTGTTCCAAAGGTATGCCGATGCTGGGAATGCAGTAACGCTTGATTTCTGAGGGTGTAGGGGGTGGAAAACCCAATGCTGTCTGACACAGGGTTCAGGGTGGTTATGGTTCCTGCCTCGGCGCTTCTCTGAGTACAAAGTGGGGGATTCTGCCTGCAGCACGACTCTGGAGTTCCTTCTCATGGGCAAGCCTGAGGGTGGTAGGTGAGCAGTAATCCTTTTCTTCCTAATGCAACTATAGAGATGTGCACAAGTTGGTTCATCCAGAGAGATTGCCCTTTCTGGAGTTAAAACAGGAAGGGAGGTAATGCAGAGCTTGCCAATTTTTCTTTTAATCTCTTTTAAGAGTCTAGAAGTGTGGCTCTGGGTCCATAAATTCGAACAACTGTGAGAAATATTGCAGTAAATGACCAAATGTAAATGCTCATCTGTGAATGAAGCCAGTGGTAGTGTGGACTCATTTAGGAATCTACAGGGCTTCCTGGGGGCAACTGCAGAAATCTATTAACGCTCTTTGTCCTTCCAGTACATGGAGAACATTCTGCCATTAGTGGGTTCCATGACACTTTGTGAACTGCACACCAATCTGATCTTTTCTTCTTTTTGGAGAGCCAATTGCTTTAGCTATTTTCTTGAGCATTTAGAGGTTTTGCTTTTCAGAATGTTCATCAATTGCTGCTACTCTAGTTAGACACAGGCAGTACAAACACAAAACTCGAGTCTTGCTTGGCTGAGCTGGCATAGCAGTGTGTGAACTGCTTGCGTTGGGAACCTGCTGAGATAAAGAAAGTAGCAATGACCAAACACTGAAATATCTGGGATTCTGCAGAGGCAGTGGCACTAAAATTGAAAGCATTAAACACAATCTTGCTTAAATATGAAATAGCTGCACACTAACCCCTTCTGCTTCCTGGCAAGAATAATAATTCTGCTCTAATTCAGAATGAAATTAAACTCAAACAAAACAAATTCTCTGTAACCAAAAGCAAGTCTGTGGCAGGGATGAGTCAGGACTGAAGTTTTGAAATTACGAAGTGGATTTTATGCAGGAGCCTCTCTGCCTTTCCCTGTTGCCAGGGAGGGTTCATAGGCAACAGGCTTAATGGGTTAGGCAGACAACTTGTTGCTGACTAAGTCACGAACAGCTGACACCTCTTCTGCATCTTGGAAGGCTTGTGTGCTCTTTGGATGTGTTAGACCAACAGTGGCGTGCTTTGAACTCTTTTCCTAAAAGGAATTTTTTCCATAGCTGTTTAAAAATTTGGAGTAACTAACCAATTTTTTCTTCCTGCTTTTTTATAGGTAAAGCACACTATTTTGTCAGGTACGATTTTAGTTCCCCCCAGTAGCAGGGAAACCTTGGGTCAGATTCATCAAAAAGGATAACAGATATTTTCAGGTATTGCATACTAATGAATAGCTGGCTTTTATTAATTATTTATCTACACCAGAAATTTAATTAATACCTTGAAAGCTATTTATTGAATTCTGTGTTTGTGGACAACAGTGCTTCTCAAAGTGCAGATCACTGAATACCGTGGACAAGTTTCTGTATGTATTCAGGTAAATACAAAAATTAATTTACTTCAGCCATGCATGTGCTCGTTCATTCTTCTATTTGCCCCAACGGCTTCCTGCCACCATTTAAGCACTTTAGAAGGTGGGCACAGTGTGAATTCAAGACAGTCACAAACCAAGGAGCATCTGGATAAAAGCTTAAATTTTTGCTACTCCGACTTTGTACTGCCATACATCTGGGGAAGAATGAGGATTCTGAAAAAGCTGATGGGTATCATGGTTAAATGGTTTCTGATATGACTGGCTTCTGGCAGGAGACTGCTACAGCAGCTGGGCTTTGGCACTTCCGAGGTGGCTTCCCAAACTCTCCAGCTGTAGGTCAAGTCCTGCATTTTGAAATCCTAAGCATGGAGATTTGAAGAGCTGGAGCTATTCCTGTTGTGAGTTTGTGGCTCTGGTGACTGGGCAGCTCTTCTAAACCAGGGTGTTGTTTTTCAACAGCAGGAACAGGGCAAAGCGAAAGGGACTGGGGGAGAGGTGGCAGGGCTGTGATGAACACCCCTGAGTTTGCCAGCTCCCTGGTTTAACCTCCTCAGAGGCTCCCAGGTTGCTGCATCCTTGTCACTCTGCCTGGCAAGAACAGAGGAATATTGTTTAACTATTTGTGGTCCTTTTGATGTCTCGCTTCCTGGTACTGGCAAAACAAGTACTGTAACTTGGCTTAGGCTTCCTTGGAGCTAATTCTGAAAGCATGAAATCATTCCACATATGTTTTCGGCAAGGGGCTTGTTTTGAACCTCTGTGCTGTTTCTTCTGCGTTGCTGATGGTCCAGAAACCAAAGCACCGAGCACATGCAGTGAGCAGTTGGATTGCACAGAGTACGGAAATTTATTTCAGGGTGAGCACAGTGGTCATAGAGAGGCTTGTTGTTGTCATGGCTTCTTCTAACTCTCCTCTTGATAATTCCACAGATACTGTCAGGGGAACAGAATTGATACATGTGACCACTCAAAAAAGACAGCTTAGTTTCCCAGCAGTAAAATAGTTTATTGTAACTCTGTGACCACTGGTACCACTCAGTTTATTAAGCTTGAATCAAAACTTCAAAAAGAGGGGACATTTAAAAACAAAAAAGCCAAAACCTGACAGACCTTATATTTTAGGTGGTTTTTTTTTCTTTGTTTTTCCTCAGGAGGAAACTGTTAATTTAAAAATATTGTGGTTGAATAGTCCATTTTAAAATCCAGAATATTAAAGACCGTATTCCTAGTATTTATGAGGTCTGAGTTCAGCAAAGCACTTAGACACGTATCATGTAAAGAATTTTGTTCGTTTTACTCCTCATTAGTTATCTGCCTTCCCAAGTCTTACTTCTCCAAACCTCAATCTTTTCACAGTATAAATATATGTAAGTCCATTGACACCGAGCTTTTGCTTTCTGGATGTTCTGCTTGCCCATAAAGTCTGAGGTGTACATTCTATTAATTGTGTGTAGCCAAAAGGGGCACATAACTCTCATCACCTGATCCAGAAAATCTTGGCCAAATGTGTGGTTGTCCTGTGTCTGTGTGTCTGTCTGTCCTGTCTCTGCAGTCCAGAGTGTGCACAGATCTGCTTATAAAAGGGCTGTAGGCAAGCATGGTCATTTAAATAACTATTCCATCTTTGAGGATTAAAAACAATTATGGGCTTTTAAAAAGTATTGCTGAGAAGTTTTTATGATAGTTGCAGAACTATTCACCTCCCCCATCCCCTCCTCTCTCAGGGGGAAGCATTTGGAGAGTTGGACTCTTAAAAATCTCACATCCCCAGACTGAAGTTCTGCAAAAAAACCTACTGTGGTAATCAGTACGTTCATCTGGGGAAAAAACAGAGCTGAGCTATTTATTTATCTTTAATTATAAGTGGCTAAACAAGGAGAATAGACTTACAGTCTGAACTTAAAAAGACTCTGATTTATGCCAACTAAAAATTAATTAGTAAGGAATTTTTAATTTCAGCATCCTAGGCCAAGAATCTATTCCTTGATAAAGATGTCCCCATGGAATAGAGTTATGAGATGAGATTAGAAGGAATGTAAACTTTATATCACACGAAGCTTCTACTCTGAGCACTGATGCAAAGGGCATTCCTAAATTATTTTTTTTGGTGTTGGAACATAAGCTCAGAGCTGACCAGACGGGGGCCCAGCATGCCAGATGAAAGGACACAAGATCCCTGAATGTTGCTGGAAGATTTTGAGGTGGAAAAGCACTAAGGGCTTTTTAATCTGAAGTAAGAAATTGCTCTCCTGGATTTGTGAACCTGAAATTATGGAATAGCTAATACCACTCATTTTGGAAAATCATCACTGCTGCTGCTTGCCTTGTGTCTGCTTGATGCAGAGGGGCATAAAGCATTGTTTTAAAAACCTTATCAATTGTTCATTAAAATTCTTTCTCCTACTTTTGTTAGATTTTGGTGTTTTTTGAGGTGTGGATAGAAAGTAGGGAAAGCTTAAAATTCCCAGTGGAAAACTGGTGATCACTGGATAAAAGGTATTGCAAGTTGGTTTTTGGTTTTTGTGAGAAATATAAATTGATTTGCTCTCAAAGTCTAAACCAGTTGATTTCAAACGTTTTCCCCTCAGACAAATTGTACAACATTAGGGAAAACAGAGTTTAAAGATAACGTTTGTTAGTAGTGCTGTTTTACATTCAGACAATCAAAATTCTAAAGTAGAGCTGCTATGTTGTTCTTGCATGTTTGTATTGATTTATGAAAAGCCACAAACATTAGCAATGAACTTTAAGGTGAACCACTTGTTGTTCCTTTGAAAATTGTTCTCTGATCTCAGTTCATTAGGGTAAATGAAAATCACAAAAAAGATCTTGTAAAATGTGAGTCTCAGTGGAGGGGAGGCACAGCAGTAGTGTCCACTGGCACATGTACCAGGAAAATATCAGTGCATTATAAAGGTTATGGATAGCTTGAAGAAAAACTGCATGAGTGTAAAGCTAGTGCTGTAAATATTTAATTATTTCCATCTCTCTTTGAGTTGGAGGCAAACGATTGCCATCTTGCTAAGGTGAGAAAAAGCACGCTGTGAAATCTGCATTGATTACCTTGGGTGAGTAGGGGCAGGCCTGCAGGGACGAGACATGGTGGGAACTGCAAAAAGGATCTGGGAAAACTCCTGTGTCCATAGGGTAACATTGCCATGAAGGATGTGGAAAAAAATATGTTCTCTTTTCTGTAAGTAAGCTGTTTTTCATGTTAGTTATTCACCACCTAGGATTTTACTTTCATAGATTTTTTTTACTATTTGATAGTTTTGCCTGAGTTTGCACTTTATGTAATTTTCAAATGGTGGTCAGATCTCTACAATAGCAACATGGATTGCCATGAGGAATTATGAAAGAATCCTACACATTATGGAAGGTAGTAAAGAGAGAAAGAAATGTAACACAAAATTTACTGTAAGTGACAAGCTGAAATGGAAGAGTACTCTAAGAACCTATAGAGTACAGCAGGTTTTACTTTTGCTTTAAACTTCAAAATAACTGTGTGGGTTATCATCAAGTCTCCCAGTCACAAGATTCAAACCTCAACTACTAAAACAAACTTTGTGTAGGAAAGAGCTTTCTATTTTTACATGGAACCTGTAAGGCAATTTTTTTCTAAATGAGAGCATATAGTGTGTGCAAATACATTTGTGAGGATATTTTACATAGCCTGTTTTTGCTTTTAAATAATGGCTTTCTTTTAAAGACAACTGATGATTGTTTCAAAAAGGCAAAGAGGAGAGATGCATTAGCAATCCCAGTTAGGGCTGCATCCATGGAGAGGTTCAGAAACAGAGAGCTGGGATTTTCATTGCCAGGCTTACCTGAGCTGAAATTTGATTTGAGGATAGTTGAGGTTCCAAGTCTGAGATACTGAGAGTGTCTCTTGTGGCTGTTGCTGAGCAGCCTGTGTGCATTTGTGTACCTGAAAATGTGTAAGAACCCCCATGCTCACTGTACAAAGGCAACCACAGAGCTCTTCAGAGCTGTGCCCAAAATGGAGTCACTTTTTTGGCCAGAAAAATCCATGGTTGGATCAATTTAATGAACTCTAATTTCTGATTGATTTATTCAATTGAAGAAGAAGAAATTGAAAAATATGCAAGACCTTGATGTTCCTTTCTAGATGTGTTTCAGGAATTTGTTTTGGGTTTTGTTGGTTTTGGGTTTTTTTCTGCAGAAATTATTGTTTTACTTTGAAACATATCTCAACATCATTTTTAGCAAGTTAAAAAATCAAGGCACAAAACCATTAATTTCAGGTCTAATTAAATGTTTTATTTGATTATAAGGTATTTACTTTTCATCACATGAAAAAAAGCTGAAAAAATTGCAAGACTTATTTTGGATTTCAGTGCTTTATAGAACATGAAGACAACTCTAACAACAACCAAATTTGTTATTACACTATTAGAACTGTCACTTGTGAAAGGTAAATCGTTCTGCCCTCCTCCCTCTCATCTGCAAACACAGAGAAAAACAGATCTTTTCTGTCTTACTATGCCTTTGTTCCATTAACATGCTGGAAGATATTCACTATGAAATTCCTATTTCAAGGATTCTTTTCTTCAACATAATACTTGAAGCTTCATGTTAATCTTTCTAGTCTGTATAAAATATATAACATTTTGGACTTACTATTATAAAGACACAGGCTGTTCTGTTGTGGAGTGCTAAGCTCCCAAAGAGTTAAAGCAAGCAGCAGAATATATGTTTTCTTTAATGCAAGTTGACCTTTGCATGCAGCAGACAGCTTTCCATTTTCCTTGAAATAAAAGTATTTTACTAGATACAGTGTTTAAATAAATCAAATGAGGCTTCAAAATATGTGAAACCTGACCATTTTAAATAAAATGACTGCTTTCTCTTCAGCATTTCTGGCATAATTCAGTTTTAATGCTCATCTAGGCTGCAGCGTCTCTGCTGTGTATTTGGGCTGCTTGATTATGCTGATGGGTTGTGTCATTTTTTGTTACATGTACAATGAAGGTAATTTTTGTGTTTCTGAGCTAGCAGATCAAGTTCTGTGACCTCGAGAAAAGGAAGGCAGATCAGAACGGATACAGGTGCAGCTCCTTGCTGTTGCAATGGGAAACCCAGGAGAGCTTCCCACAACCTTGCTGAGGTGACTGGGTTGGAGTGGGAAGGGGCAGATAGTTTGGACAGTAACTTCCCCCACCTTTTGGAAGGTGGGCTGTTGGAAATGGTGAGGTTACTGGTGGAAATACTCTGGGAGAATGACAGAGATGTATGAAGGCATGTACAAAATTATCATCTAGACAATATGAATATTTTTTTATCAAGGACAAGCTGTTTTTTTCTACTTGCTTTAACCTGCTTTTAACCCAATATTACTTTTAGAGAGGCACATCTTTTTGCACAAGTGTGAGTTATCAGTCTGATATTATGGATGAATGCTATAATAAATGTGGTATTTGAGGAAACAGCTCTTGAGTAAAAACAGTGAAGAAAGTGGTACTGAAGCAGGAGTTAATTAGAAATCAACCACCCCCACTTTGGACTGGAGTGATCCAAGGCTTCAGAAATGGCATCTCATTTACTGATCTTCACTAAAAAAAGCTTCCATTTTCTTGAGAACAAAAATGTATCTTTGGACTGGATTTTTCTCTTCCCTGTTTCCCTTCAACTCTCTAGAGAACATGGGCAGGCTGAGTTGCTCCTCTAAAGCAATTAGCTTACCTTTGTGGGAGGAAGGGCTTGTCTGCAAGTGTATAGAAAGTGAGAAAAGTCTTCATCTGGCTAAAAGAAAATATTCAGTAATTTTTTAAACCATCTGCAAGAAAACAGCAGCAAAACCAGCTCGCTGAGAAAGGTGGATGTCTCTGGGCCTTTTACCTTAATTCACTCACAAAAAGTATTGAATTCTTAAGAACTGACCTGTGCAACTCTTTATACCAGGGGATGCTGGTTGTGGACATTGTGCTGTACAGACAGGCACAAGGCATTCTTTACTTTGTATGTTCTGTGCTTCTCCACTTTCTTTCAGACTCAGAAAATCCAGTAAGGAATGAGTCCAAATGGCAGGGGAGGAAAGTGGAAATAGAGGCTTAACAAACAATGAAAAGCAGTTCATAGTTTACATGATGAGTTTACAGCAGGAAGAAGGAGATTCCACGGCATCTGTGCTGTGCTAGCTGGTTAGCAAATGCTCCTTGGTCTTTAAAACAAACAAAATTATGTCTGTGAGTGTAAATTCCAGATGAACTGTTTGATGAGCCTTCCACTTTGCTTAGAGATAAAGGTTGTGGGAAAGGGTCCACTGAAGCTGCATTTAGTCAAAGTGCCTCCAGCACAGTTGTCCTATTTCTTTCCTATTATTTTTTATTTTGTTTTAATCTAGGATATGAGAGAATGCTGTTCAGGTAGTGTTTAATTTAATTACTGCCAAATATTCAGGTTCCATACCTGTAGTTTACTAGTCTGCCTGTTTTTGCAGAAGCTTAATGGGTTGCATAATTTTGAGAAAGTTGCTTTCAGATATTATAGGCTGTATGCGTTTCCAGTGGAAGCAGTTTCTTGTCCTACTGTAAAATTTAATTAACGAAAGTTTTGTAAACCAGTAAAAGATATGCCACAGAATGTGGTTACAAAGAACAGATCTATATGTTTTGAAGTCTTCTTTGAATATTGGTGTATAAGCATGATGACATCAGAACTGTACTGAAGACCTGGTCCATGTCCTATGCCTTGCTTGACTCTGAAACTTGCTCTTCTGAATGTCCTCAATCTATGAACTTTTGGATTTCTTTTTTCCTGCAAAGACATCAAAACCACAGGGACATGTCCAATGGAAGTGAAGGTGCCTGAGCCTTGGCAACTGGTTGTACAGGAGGAACAGCTGTAACTCTGCCATGTTATTCAAGCTTTGCCGTCACGGTTATTCATCTCTGCATCAATATATTCTGTCCAACTGCTAGGCTGGAGCCAACAAAGCTTTCTAGGAAGGCTTGACAGTCCCCTTTGACATGTGTGTGGTGTGGCCAAAAGTAGCTCAGACCCCAGAACTTGGGCTGTTATTGAAGAGTCTGGACAATGCTCTTAGTCACAGGATTTAGTTTTAGTCCTGTCCTGTGAGGAGCAGGGAGTTGGACTCAACGACCCTTATGGGTCCCTTCCAACCTGAGATATTCTATGATTCCCTGTAACTCCTGGGTCAGGAATGTACTTTGGCACCCTTTTTGGAGGGAGGTATTTGAACAGCTGATTAGCTGTGTGTGTAGGAGACCCTTAGTGACTACCTGAGGTTCAAAGCAGGCCTGCACATTAACGGGCAGTGATCACTGGCAGAATGCTGTGGTGTTGTTCTCGTGTGAGCTGTGGTTTTGTTGCACCTGTGTGTGCTCTGTACCTCGTGCCTGTCCTGCCCAAGAGTTGCTTTCTGTGTGCCTTATAGCTCTTCTGCCACTTCCTCTGCCACCCTGTCAGTGCTCTGAAAAAATGTCCAGATGATCTTTATACCTCCTCTGCTCCAGAATCACGTAAGACTTGTGTGCCTTTTGAAATTAGATTTTCTAAAATTATTAATCCTTGTATCTACATGGAATCAACAAAGTCAATAGATGTTTGGTGATACTTGTCCGTTTTTTGTTCCATCACTGATACTTCTGGTAGGATCTGCCACAGGTATTATCTGCAGCAATTTCTAAAGTCCTGTTTCATCTAACTAAACATTTATCCTCAAGTTTCTTAGCATACCTGTCTTTGCCGCTAATGCCATCTCACTTGTTGAAACAAGCTTAGTGATCAAAGTTAATGAACCATCTTGGTATGGGTTGGAAACTAGAAACAGAAGACTGAAGAACGAGGAAGACCTTTTCTATGCCCAGGAAATGTCTCAGCAGAACAGGTTCACAGAGAGGGAGTTTTTGACAAAGGTTGTGATGGTTTTCATCCATTATATAAATCTCAAGTGAATTGTCACCCTGTTTCCTTTGCTCATGGTGCTTTCACTTTTCAGGCACCCTCTAGTTTTGCAAGAGCAAAGCTGCTTTGTCTTTTTGCTTGTGGAGGTGCTTCTAGATTGTGGCCTCTACAAATATGCTACAAATTTGTCCTGCTTTAGCTGGTTCTAATTGCTAGTGATTTATGAGGGAGATGTTGTGAAACAACATAAAATTAATTTTTCTTCTCCATTAATTCAGATGTTCTGAGCATTTGGGTTTACTCCTGTGATTTTCCCTCCCTCACAATTTACTTTGAAAACCAAAGCTCTATGGTGTTGAACTGTTGTAGCCTTCAGTGTTTCCTTGTCCTTTCTCTTATAAGTAAATTGAAAAATTGTTTAGATTTAGAAAATAGGAAAAAAGATGCTCTAAATGACAATTGTGTAACAAAAGTAGGTGTACTAAATATCTGTGGCCTTTAACAGAGAAGAGAAAAAACCAACTCTACACTCTCTGATAATTTGAAGTAGCTGCAATACTAAAACCAGTCCTGCAAAACACTCACGTGAATAATCCTTACTGTGGCAAGTAGTCCAATTGTTCCCAGCACTGGTGAAAGGCAGTGGTCTGGCAGCTTTGAGGAATGAAGTTCTTTTTTTATTAACCGGGCAAGTTTCCCAACACACACTGCCCGGTCAGCCTGCTTAAACCCCGATCTGAAGAGGGAGGGATAAGCTTGCTCTCGGGCTAGCAGGCAGTTCGGTTTCCACAAATCACATAATTCTTGCTTGTATTTGGAGGCTGCCAATTAGCAAAAAGTAAAGGGAGAGACTTTGCAGGAAATTGCAGCTCTAATCCACCAAACTTGCATCAGAGAAGGACCACCTTGCTGCCCTCTGCAGATTCTGGAGAGACCATGTCCAAAGCCTGTGCCTGCTGCCTGTGCCAGCCTGTGCTCCAGGGATGCTCACAGTTTCCACGTTAGGCCCGGGGAGCAACCTGTGCTCCTGCTTCCCTTGTCCACTTTCACTCGCACTCCTTCTCAGGCAGCTCCCTAGGAACAGCTTCCATCCGGCTTGAGACCCTTTTATTGATGCTGGTGAGAAACCTTGTAGCCTTTTGTGTCCATACCCTGGGGGCTCCCAGGCCTGCCCTAACTCAGTACTTAATCACAAGGAACAAGACCTGGTTTACTCAGTGGGCAAGGTCTGTAAACCCAGCTCTGACCACCTCAAATTTATTCATGCTCTGAAAGTGAGTGCAGATTTTTTAATGTTACTCTGTCTTCTGCAATCTCTGCCCATCCCTCTCAGACAGAAACAGACAACAGATAATCAGAACTGTTGTGGTGTTTGTTTTCCAGACACAGGTAGTTGGAACTTCAGCACTTCCAAATCAACTGACCCAAGACTCTACGCTTCCACCAGAAGAACTATCAGCAGTGCAAGATGTAATCCAGTTTGGGGACAGGCTCCAGGGGCAAGTAGGACCCATGGTATGTTTCACAGCTCTTTGAGCAGCCACCATTTGTGGGACAGCAGTGCAGTGCTGGTGATTAGACTGCAGAATGTGGAGTTGTCCAGGGTTTACCTACCCTAAGTTTCATCAGGTACCAGCAGCAGCAGTGTTGAAAGCTGTAGCAGCAGTCCTGGTTGGCAGAAGGTGGCATATCAGCTGCTTGCACATGATCCAGTGCCATTTGGAAAAAGCTTGAACTGCTTTCAGTAAAAATATCATGATTTGGTCTACTCGGGATATGCTTCTAGTCAGAGCAGTCAAAGCAGGCAGCTTTAGCACCGTCTGTGCAGGAGGCAGTAGGGCTGCACGAAACATGGCCTCTGTTGTACAGGAGCGATGTGTTCTCCAGTGTGTGTTTGTGGCAGCTGTTACTGGATTTTAACATCAGGTATGGACGAGGAATTGACCATTACTGAGACTGGGAACTGCACGAGGGTGCTTGCAGAAGTCGGAGCAGATCTGGAGGTTTTCTGGCACCTTGCTAGTCACCTTTTGTTCTGTGTCAAAGCGCACTTAATTGAGAGAGGTATTGTCTGAAACGTTGCCTTCTCCATCTGCGTGGCTGCTAAACATGTGGGTCTTGAGACGCTTAATACAGCTGGCATCTTCTGATGCGGCTTCAGCTGAAACAGCCATGGGGGAGGGAAGACAGCCCTGCGTGGAAGCTCTTCCCGCCGGTACCGGGGCTGCAGAGGGGAGCTCCTCGCGGGCCCGCTGGCCCCGCTGGCCGGGCCCCACAGTCGCGCCGAGCCGTCGGTGCCGGCCCGGGCGGAGGTCGGGCTGGCTCCCCGCCCGCCCTGGGCAATGGCAGCACCTTCTGTGGCCCCGGCCCCGCTCGGGGGCCGCGGGGGCCCCGCG